>SKCR01033509.1:0-96287 GCA_019454045.1 Zanthoxylum bungeanum | reverse complement strand
TTATACTAACTATCACACAGATAGTCTTGTTGCGTCCAGGAGTATCTCACAAGTCTCTTAGTTTTATATCTTATATAAAACTTTATATCAAATATAATTGAGACCACTAATAATGATAATGTCATTATGATGTAAACACTAGAAAGAAAATTGTATGCTCCCACTAACCCTTCTCTCTCATATGTATTCTCTATGCTTCGATAAAATCAGACAATCTGACTGATATCAAAATTAGAGAACACAAATTTCCAGAAAGCTCATCCGAATCTACAATAGGCTCTATAAGTTAATATACCAAATTATAATCTTAGCAGAATACAAACTCTAGGGCCATTCCAAATGAACTCTTCAAACTAAGAAATCACAATGGATCTCTTATCTGAAGAAACCATTCAGAAACGCCATTTTGTATTCTTTAGCTAAAATGTACAATTTAATATCATCATTAATCAACAGATCTTAAATTATTCAATCAGTGCGACTAGAGACAAGTTTTCTCAGAATCTACAATAGATCGTTGAGTATAACTTTTCTCACTGTCATACTATTAAGGTCAAACCTTTAATAAGCTCACTGTGTTTTGTTGCGCAAACCATTTGTACATTTTATGAACGCTTCATAACTTAAGCTCAATCAAATTCTAAACTTGATCGTAGTAAGCTATGAACAATATAAGATCTATGGTCTAATGCTAATTTCCGGATTCGATATCAAATATTACTCCCACTATAAGTTATAGGATAATTTTCTTTAATAAGAAAACAACAGAACCATAAAGTATCAAATACTTTGCAAATGATTTTTTTATCCTATTAAACTTATTTGGAAGTAATAAAAGGGTATTTTCATCTTATTAATTATGTAGTTCCATTTACAGATTATCACCTTATTTGACTTTAATAAGTCAAGTCTTTTCTACAATAGTTAACATCCAATGTTACACACTAAGTAATAAACAATTTTATTACTCGAGATCGTAGAAAAGATATTCTATCAAATAGAATACAATATTCTATTAAATAAAATAAATGATAAACTTCTACTCGTACCTCTGAGGTGCAAGTAATATCAATTATACAACCATTATTCAAAAGATAGATTCAAATCTCAAACATTTCAAGATTCGAATTTTCTACTAATACATATCATATACGTAACTATAGAAACTAATGGAACATTAATTAAAATGATGAATTAGTGTTACTGGAGCATAACCCCAAGAGTATTGAAAACTAATTCGATAACTCTCAATATCAAACGAATCAAATCATATAAGATTCAATTTCTTCCATCAATCAATTCCATCAATATGGAATCGTGGAAGAATAATATTGATGTAAGAATTATATTCTTCGAATAACCTTAGAACTAATTGTCATAAATTCATATGTTTGATCGTATCAAACATCTTTGAACAATTCAAAGATTCACGATGAATTTTAAAGATACAATTTTCAAAACTTTTAGATCGAATATTTTTGAACAAGTCAAAATATTCTATCTGCGTTTCATCAGAAACACGTAACTAAGTCACGACAGTAAAGAAAACTACCTTAAGCAATTTTCAATTCATTAAATTACATACATCCAATGTATCAATTTAATAAATTTTCTGGTCTAATGAGAGACATTGGTTAAATGAGATTTAGTCACTTTCCTGAATACAATATTCGTTAAATGAATAAGGATATGTGGAGTGATCTCATATTAGACCATCCTTCACTATATGGAATAAGCATCCAATACTTAAGTGATAAAATCTCATAAAATAATGTTCTAAGTTATTTACTTAACCGAATATTTTTCTTAATATTTATTTATTCGTTAATGACACTACTAGTGGTTTTAAAATATGTAACAACTGTTTACAAAGAACCAGTAAATATCAAATAGTCGCAAGTTCTGATATCAAATATCGAAACAATCATTCAACTATATTTTAAATAACTAGACGAGAGATCTGATATCCAATATCTACAGTTGTCGTATTATGAAAATCAATATTTTCTATACACAACTATACGCATCTTTTTTATTTAGCTTTATTATTTACTTTTAAATTATTTACAACATTTGCAAATAATCGAAGAACAAATAGTGTCTGACATATGACCTCTGAATGTCAATAAAGCCAAGAAACGTCATTATTAGATAAACAAATACCTAATGAGGTTTTCTTAATGCCAGTGAAGAATCTCGAGACTTGAACCAATTCATGTCAATCTTTACTGTATAAGAAATATTCTGTCTAGAAGGATTATATCAATATCTATTCTAATCTAGAACCTATTCTAGAAATCTGTAACCATAATTAAAGTCAGAAAACATATATATAATATGCATGCAGTGGATAAAAGTTTAATTCTATCAAACAAATAGAATAAGGAACAACATGAGCGACAATTTACATAATATTACACACCACATAAGTTAAGAATTTTTAACTTAGCAGTGCCTCCCACTACTTTACGTAATACCGTAATCCCCAACGGAAACGAGAATTCAATAATTAAATTGAATTCCATAATGGGAAGTGGTGTTGGTGTTTGCTAAGGTCCCAAGATCATTAAACAAGCATGAAACAAGTGCGAATACAAATCAACGAAGTTGCGGAATACTCACATCGATCGGTTGAGCGACGCGCGAGGCAACAAAATCAAATTCTGCCCACTGTGAAGCTCACGGCAGTGGCTGTGTGCAGCTCACTGGTTTCGGCCATTTGTCTTCAAGTTTTGAGCTCCAAGCTTCGTCAAACGATTCCCGGCTCATGGGTGGACTTCCCTATCACCTTCGCATGACTTCGTAGTGTGCTAGCACTCCCAATTTTGCCACAAAATCGCGACTCTAAGCTTCCCTTTTCCTCTTGGCTCACGGCAGTTCACTGCCAAACCAGTGAAGAAATTTGCCCCATGGGCGTGTGAGAGAGAGAGAGATGAAGTGAGAGAGAGATGAGTTTGGTTGATGGCTAAAGTGTATCTAATACACTTATGTGAATTTCAAATTCATTTCATGTGAATTTGGCTTTCAAAAAGTCAAGCAATTAAAGCCAATCAACCTCCATCAACTCACATCACTCATGAATAGTGACTTGCGTCAATCACTCAAAGTGAAAGACATGCATCACTTGATTGACGAATGATGTGACGCTAGTTGCGACTAGCGATTTGACGCTTGATTTGACTTGTGTGCCGTATTCGAATTCGAAATGTGAATGCGCTCGCAAACAATCTCGGGCTCGGGTTCGCTAATTCCAAATTAACGAATTTTCCATTGCGACGTAATTAAATCTAATTTAATTAAATAATCATGCCTAGCATAATTACTATTCACGTCGCTAACGAATTAATTCGTTCGCCCGAATTAAAATCTAATTTTAATTCCGCGTCGAAATCTAATTTCGTTTAATATATCAAATATATTAATTTAATCGATTAATTCCAAATTAATCATTATCTCTCTTTAATTGATATTTTATCCCAGATAAAATATCTCCGCAATTAATCCCAGATTAATTTTTTCTCTCTTCTAATTAATCCCAGATTAATTTAGAGTGCGAGTAATACGTCATCGGTGAATCTTCGGGAAGCGACCCATGAGATCCCCGGATATGTTGGCAGTAAATTCGGTCGTCGGACTATCTGAACACGTAAGTACCTCGTACTACGTTTATACCGATTTACAAGACAAGGTTGGCTTCTAGCAAAGCGCCATGCCTACCCAATTCTCCAGAAATATCCTTACAGGAATAAAGGATCTATATCAGGCGTAGTATACGTAGTATTGTGTATGTCGATCTAGTATCGGATGATCACGTGCTAGGCCTGGGGCTGGAATTGTGTCTGCCCCGTACGAAGCACATATCGGATGTCTGGTAACTAGTCTCTATAATCGGATAACTATGACCTAGTCATATTATCCCGATGACTGCAGTACTTAAGAGTACTAGTACCGTATCCTACGTGACCATCATCTCCATATGACTGGAGTGACACTTTCGTCTTGACATTACACCCAACACACTACGATTCTCAATATACCCAGCATAGGCATACACAGAACCTGTTAAAGCCCTGGACGACCGCAACCAAAGTATATTGATTGTCGCAAGTATTAGCGGTGCAAGTCTCAGGTTAAGACCAAATACACCTACCCTGATTTCGGACTTCCATAGACACATAGTCATACTACCAATGGAATTCTGAGGGGTCTATCCAGAGCGAAGCTGTTTCCCGTACCATCGGTAAAACACAACCTCCTATTACACTTGCATGAGTATCATATACCCAAACATATGAGAACTATGTCGTTGTGCCCTCACAACGCGCACAAGTGTAATACTAGTCTTTTACGTATTTATCGATGTCCAATCTCGATAATACTCTGACTAGGGATATTTAATGATTTATCCTTCATGGACTGATACTGTCTCATATCATTCTCAATCCAGGAACAAATCATATGGACCTCCTATCATTTATACATCTAGGTGATCTAATCACAAATGATAAGAGTGCAATCTCCTTTGTCACATAGTTAATTTGTACAACAACACCATGATCTATACAAATAGTGACGCTATGGGTCATAATTGTCCAAAAAGTGGACCCCATGAATATATTCATTAGGTAGACAACTCATTGTCAATCACACTCACTGTGACTCCTAGGTTCAGTCCTGATCATTTCTCGTTATGACAGCTTTGGCACATTCACAAGGAGGCGTATCAAGGTTAAACTTGTCAATGACAAACTCAAGCTACCAATGTAGTCCTGACAGCTTTGGCACGTTCAGGATTTCCATTTTCACTTGAATTTGTCTCTTATCATATAAGTTCTACCGGCGCAAATGAACTACCTTCAACTATAACTGCACAGCTTTGGCACGTTACAGCCATAGCATCATGAAAACATTTACATCCGTATTGACAAGGCGGACGAAGAAACAAGTATTCCTAATACTAGTCACTTTCTTAAAACCTTATATAAATCGGGGATTTTCCAACAAAAAATGCTTTTACTTTATTTAATCAAATTAAATAAACACTTGCATGTATAAATTAATGATTAAACTAAAAATTGAATTTTAAAGGGCTATTCATATCGGGCGTCTAGGATCAGACTCGCTCTGATACCATTTTGTTGGGGTCTAAACAGGGAGGCGCAAAGGAAGGAGCGTTGTTCGGGCGAAATCGTAGTTTAAAATTTTTTAAACTTACGAATAAATTATTCAATATCAAATATTAATAATTCATTCATATTTCACCTAAATATATTTATTCGATATCAAATAACGACATAAATAATATAGAAACACCGCGAAACTTTTACGAAAACGTTTTTCCGCAAAATAGCATAAAATGCGTTTCCGGCCGAACCGACCGACCAATGCTCATGGGGACTGCCCAGATCAGCCCCTAAAATATTTGGACAGTACGTAGGCTGCCTGAACAGTGACCAGTTCGCTGTTTGGGCTGTCGTTACCCGGTAACTCCATTTTTCACCGTTTTCACGTATTTTCACTCTGAAATAATTTCCGATAAATATTTTTTTTGGGCAATTAAAATAAACTAATTTATTCTAATTACTCAATAAATAAAAACTGAATTTTTATCAGAAAAATCATATTTATCATTAATTGCAATAAGACCTCAAAAGTTTGCAATTTAATCATTTTAGTTTTTAAATATGTCAATTACATATTTAATTGATTCCAAATCAATCCCAAAATAATTTTTACAATTTTGCAACAAAACCATAAACTTTTTCAGATTTGCGCAAACTGCCCAGTAATTTTCCAGAATTACGAAAATAGCCCAGAACTTTTATTAATTGCAATTTGGCCCAATTTGTTCAAAACACATCAAGATCAAATCCAATTAATCCCAAATTTGACACACATCAAATATACATCAAATTATAATATATATATGAAAAGCCCCAAAATTTGAGTGGGTTAAGAACCCTAATTTCACAAATTACTCAAATTGGATAATTTACATTAAATTGACAAAATTCAATACTTTAATCATTCAATTACCACACCAATCAAGTCTCACCATCATGAAATTACCCAAGAACAATTTTAGGTTAATTATGAATGGCTAAGCAACTCTAGAATGACAACTTCAATTTCTAATTAATCTATTAAGCTTAATTACACTAATAAGCTTTATAAATTAATCATACATGCTAATCACATGCTACAAGCTTCTATCACAAATAATTACAAACACAAAGAGTTGAGATATCAACTTAGCATCACAAATTGAAACTAAGATAAGTAAAAACATTTTCTATGTAGAAGAAAGTGTGAAATACTTACAAAAATCCAAATTTTGGCTAGGCTTTCTTTCTTTCTTCCACCAAAGCTATCAACTCACTTTGTAAATATTTTATAAAACTTGTCTATCTAATTTTTTGCTTTGCTTGCTGGAAACTATTAAAACAAAACCAACTTATTGTATTTCTTCCATTTTGGCGTTGATGTCGTAAAAGGAAAAAAAAACATTTTTTTGTTAATTTTTTTATTTTACACTCCTGCCGAATAATGAACAAAAATAAATAAATAACAATTACTTAAAATTTTTTTCAATTCTTATTAGCCCACATTTTACTTTAATAAATATAACAAATATCTATCATAAAGTATAATAACAAATGGGCCAATAAAAACAAGCCATTTTCCAACTTTAATAAAGCAAATCATTAATTTAAGATATTTGTAATATTAATTATTTAACAATTAAATAATTAAATAATAAAAATAAATATCTCAAATATATGTATTATATTTACATTAAATATCTCAAATACATATATTAATGATAAATGTTAAATATCACAATTTGATATTTAAATAATATGTATTTAATAATATCAAATATTAAATACAAATACACATTAATTCAGGAATGACGATCATGTCCCGATTGCATGTATTTTTTTTCGTTTAACCGTTAAACGAGTTATAAATAATCTGTATTATTTATAATTGTTGCCATAGTGCTCTACGAGTATATTTCATTAATGAGACTCTCTAGATTCAGGCATATCTGTCACAAAATCTAATTTCATGTCCATAATTCACCCATCCGTAAATTATGACGACCACGGATAAACTCGCTGAATCATACAGGTCGAGGTCACTGCATATGTATAATCTCTTCGTCACAGGTATCCGGATTATCCCAGAGATATAGATGATAACGTCAAATCTCTATAGGAATAATCCCGTCGACGTATCAATTAGCAATCTCTAAATAACATTCGGAACTCATTTCCGAAGTATACTATGGCCATAGATTTAACAGATTGCTAATCACAAATGGACTACCTATGCTCTGTACACAGAACTGACAGATCCTTTCTTGATACACACAAGATATCATGAGCATGAGTCCACACCCAACGAACAGGCGGAGTTCTGATCTAAATAGATCGGGGATGTGACTGCCATCTAAGTGTGGAGGATAACTCATATATCCACAGTGGTATCTCAAGTCAAAGAATCACTATGCTACTCAACCCGAGAAGATTCCTATTGACGTTCGTGTACCATCTATTAGGAAATCTTTGGTGAGTCGTTCAGTGTTTATCAAATAAACACATACATGTCTATACGAGTCTCTCAAGACTCATGGTTCATTGGGATAAACCATCGGACCAAGTCCGATATACGACATGTACTGGTCTCAACGGATTTTACTAACCGACCCGTGTCATTAAATATTGACCAGGAACTTAATTTAAGGATATACAACTTATAGTGACACTTCCCAATGTCAATTACAAGCTATGTTGTAACTGCGCACTATGTTGTAAATCCTGGGGTCTTTGTCTAATATATATAATATCACTAAACCAGATTTAGTTTCAATCTAATCAATCTAATCGAAATTAGATCGAATACGTATATAAAAGACAAGAGGTGCTTGTAGGCACTGCATTTTTGCATATAAGTCCCGATGATGAGTCTCGCATGGAGACACTGCCTCTTTTATTGTGAAAGTCGCGAGAAACGGACGTCGGAAGGGAATAGTCAAGTGTTGACACATTAAAAATGACCTTTAACCCAACCTTAAAGACCCTGGCTCATTCACACAAAAAAAACACAAAGAAAATAACCTAAGTGATTCACGCCCATTGTCATCCAACACAAAAAATCTCCTAAACCCTT
This sequence comes from Zanthoxylum bungeanum, assembly GCA_019454045.1. Classification (NCBI taxonomy): domain Eukaryota; kingdom Viridiplantae; phylum Streptophyta; class Magnoliopsida; order Sapindales; family Rutaceae; genus Zanthoxylum; species Zanthoxylum bungeanum. Next base: position 88,112 of record SKCR01033509.1, on the reverse strand, counting down.
TCCATATTGCCGCACCACACAGCTCCTTCCACACACAAAAACTCTCACTGCAATTGCCCCTTCACGCACACAGCACCTATAAAGGTTCACGCCTCTCCTTCACAGTCCACTCAACCTACGCCACCTGCCATTCACGTCCCTGACCAGCAAGCACTCACGTACAAAACACTCCACGCACCATTGCCCACTCACTAGCCTTCAACACGTACCCTTCAACACTTCACGCACCATTGTCCACTCACTAGCCCTCAACACGTAACCTTCACTCAATTCTCACGTTCCTCACAATAACCTTCACGCCACATAGCACCTTCAACCCACGCCACCTGCCCCTCACTTCACAGCCTTCAACTCCACTCACGAAACTAACGCACCCATAGTCCACTCATCACAGCCTCACACACACACTCACTCAACACACAACCCTCACACACACACAACCTTTCACGTAAACAAATAAACACACAGCCCTTACTGCCTCTCCCATAACCGATCAAACAAATCACCAAAACTGCCATGTTTTGCCGTAATACAACCCCCTGAAACTGAAGCATAAGCCATCCATTTTTCTGCCCAAAACGGTCGCATAATCCCTTCCCTGCACTGCCCAAAATTGCCGAGAAAAGCCCTCACTGCACTGCCCAGTTTAGCCGCATAAACACCCCCTAAAACAGTACAGAATTCACCCCAAAACTGCATCAAAAAATTCCACAAAACAGTGACAAAACCGCAGCCCCAACCCCCCCAAAACCCACAAAACAATCCCCTAATTACCAAAAAAACAGTGACCATAAAATACAACACAAACATCAGCGAAACGGAGTGAAAACAGCAGCCCAAACAGCGAAACAGCGAGGAAAAATGTTGGATTAGTGAACCAAGAAAGTTTTGAAATATCAACCCTTCCGACGGCCGTGTAACGCGCTTTCGAGAGACGACAAAAGAGGTTAGACCTGAGGGCACCTTCTTTATTTATTATTCTTCATTTTTTTTATTTATTTTAATATATTATAGCATGAGAGTCGTTTGTTGATGCATGATGTGAATTCCGGGTGAACGGAATGCGTGTTCTCTTTTGTGGTATATCGGATGGAAACCCAGACATAACTTCCGTAGCTAAATCTGAATGGATGGTATTGCGGTTTGCACTCGGGATACAATACCACGTACTACTTAAGAGACACACATATTTCGTTTCATCCAAACATGTATGCGAGCATGATTTAGTCTAGTATGTTATTTATTTTTTTAAGCATGATTTAGTCTAGTATGTTATTTATTTTTTAGCATGATTTAGTTGTTTATTTTTAAGCATGAGTAGTTATTTGTTTTGCGTTTGGAATTTGCATTAGGTTTATGTTGTTGTTTGCTTTTCGTATTATATAATTGAAATATGTTCATGAGATTGCCGTGTGTTTTCGTGTGTTATGAGGTCTTACTTTCCAAGCATGTAAACTTAGAAATGAGATTTATCTTTATGAACATGAACTAGATATAGGATATTCTTGAGCATGTTGCGTAGATTCAGTTAAGATATTTCACAAATCACATCATTACAAGTGGCATAAGGAAGGGACCATCCCGAACCCAACAGGTTTGAGGTCTTCCCTTGCGAGGGGTGAGTGCAGCCTTAAATCTTTGTCCCGGTTCACACCGGGTGGCGACTCCATGTTATTTCTCCGGTTTAGTTCCCCATGAGCTATTCCGTACTCCCAACTAGGCCGTGAGCCTAGAACATTGTCGCCGATTTTTGTGTCCTACAGTCTGGCGACTCCACTGGGGGATAGAGAATTGGCCCCGAAATAATGTCTTATAGTGATTGTGATTTGTACTTTAGTTAACCGCGTCTATAGTTGGTTGAGGGGGTTTAATCAAAGGCATTATTAAGGCTAGGTGATGGTTTGGTGTCTTCCTTCATTCACTACCTTTCTATAAGGAAAAGCTGTGAAGGAACCTAGATAATCATTTACCCGTAGCTCACTGTGATGGACTAATTTGGAGGACTTGTTGTTTATTCCTGTCACCAAGGCGATAAGAGCCTAAGAGGCTTGGGTATTTAAGAGAGTTCGCTCCACCCTCCCACTGGGGAATCTACAATGGGAAATCCATTTGACAGTCAGTCACACACCATAACTCGTTGGCACGTACCTTAAGATATAAGAAATTGACGCTCACTTGGTCGCTCGAACCCTTGAGTGGGGAGTCCTAGTCGTGGGCAATCCTTTGTCAGCGGGAGCCTTTGTCTACATTCTCATAAACCCACATGTGAACTATAGTTGTATATCCTATAGAAGTTTTCCCTTTATGCTTTTGATAACCACGTGCATCTCATGCATCTCATGCATACACGCATCATGTTAACCCTTGTGTGTTAAAAGCCATCATATATATCCGTTAGGTTAGAGAAGAAAGCAAGACTTGTCAAAAAGAGTTTAGCAAACAAGGATATCAGGGAAAAGGAAACCGAGGAACATAAAAATTTTACGGCAAGAATAAAAAGACCATGAGGGGCCTTCAAAATAAAGAAAAAAAAAGAAAAAAAAAGAAAAAAAATTTGTTTATTTTTAGTCGTTGATAGTTAGACATAAGTCCGATGATGAAATTGATTGCTTTACGGTGAAACCTTAGAAACGATAAACCTTTGACGTGCTTTAATCTGATAATTTGAGTAATTGATCTATGTTAGACTCGAAGCACTTGATTATGGTTCTTAGCAGTGAAAACCTGAGTAGTTAGCAAAGTGACTAGTTAAAGAAATTGTAGGTCGGCGAATGACCGTTTGCTTAAATGTCTACCTTGATTTGCTTATGTTATGATGTGTGGTATGGTTGAAAATAAAAGAAAAGTCTCTAAGGAAAAAAAATCGAACCACCTATAACCGATAAGCGTGAAGCTACCCATGGGCGAGTATTAGAACCACCATGAGGAGAAATGCTACCTTAAAGGGTAGGTGTGTTGAAAAGAAAAAAGAAAGAAAAAAAAGAAAAGAAGAAAAAGAAAAGAAAAGAAAAGAAAAGAAAGAAGTTCAAAATGAAGAGAAAAAAGAGAGAGACAAAAAAGAAAGAAAACCATACCACATTGAGCGCAGAAAAGCAACTGCAGGCATAATTGAGACATTTAGGTTGGTTTGACCCATCGATCCCGATTTTTTGACGAAATCATTGAGTTGGCTTACCTGGGGATGAATTTTGTGAAGGAACCTTTGTACACACACACACACTTTGAGTCTGGCTTCGTTTATTCAAAGACTTAGATTTGAGTTGCGTTGAAAGTTTTGAAGGTTCTCTGGTTTCAATACTGGGCATTCTTTGAGGGCAATAATATGTGTAACTATTGGGACTATTTCGTAGCATTTGATATAATATGATGATATGGAATGCCACATCATGTGGTCCACCTTGACCTAGTGCAAACAGCGAAAAGCAGAAAGCTAAATCAAGACTGGGGGCGACCAGTCTACCACCCCGTAAATAAGGGATACAATAAGAAATTGAGCCATGAGACCAGATAGAACTGAGAAAATTCCCGAAAGAGAACGAGCAGAAGGAAATTGTAAACAGACCCAGGGGGCGACCGAAGACATTTGAAGGTAGGAAGCACCGAGGAGCACAAGGAAGACCTAACCCATCGGAATAGGAAACGCATTCATGCATGCATGCATACACGGCATATACACACAATCTTTGTCTTGTTTTTGTTCGCAGGTTTTAAAGAAAATGAGAAAGCGGCAAATGCAAGCTAACCATAAACACCGACATAGCATCATCAGTTTCGGGAATGAATCCCAAGGTCGAGGACCACATCGTCAGAATTTTGGAATGAATCTGGGAAACAATCCTAGGGTCGAGGCCCACATCATCATCAGAGTTTTGGAATGAATCCCAAGGTCGAGGACCACATCGTCAGAATTTTGGAATAAATCCCAGGGTCGAGGCCCGCATCGCCAGAATTTTTGAATGAATCCCAGGGTCGAGGCCCACATCATCAGAGTTTTGGAATGAATCCCAAGGTCAAGGACCACATCATCAAAATTTTGGAATGAATCCGGGAATGAATCCCAGGGTTGAGGCCCACATCGTCAGAATTTTGGAATGAATCTCAGTTTTGGAATGAATCCGGGAATGAATCTCAGTTTTGGAATGAATCCGGGAATGAATCTCATTTTGGAATGAATCCGGGAATGAATCTCAGTTTTGGAATGAATCCGGGAATGAATCTCAGTTTTGGAATGAATCCGGGAATGAATCTCAGTTTTGGAATGAATCTTAGCTTTGGAATGGATCCGGGAATGAATCCATGCTTTGGAATGAATCCGGGAATGAATCTCAGTTTTAGATTGAATCCGGGAATGAATCTCAGTTTTGGAATGAATCCGGGAATGAATCTCAGTTTTGGAATAAATCCGGGAATGAATCTCAGTTTTGGAATAATCTCAGTTTTGGAATGAATCCGAGAATGAATCTCAGCTTTGGAATGAATCCGAGAATGAATCTCAGTTTTGGAATGAATCCGGGAATGAATCTCAGTTTTGGAATGAATCCGGGAATGAATCTCAGTTTTGGAATGAATCCCAGGGTCAAGGCCCACATCGGAATAAATCCGGGAATGAGTCACAGGGTCGAGGCCCACTTCACCAACTGTTACGAGAATGAATCCTAGGGTCGAGACCCACTTCACCAGCAGTTTTGGGAATGAATCCCAGGGTCGAGGCCCACTTTATCAACTCGGTTCGAAAATGGACCACCTCTCATACAGCACAGTTCGGGGATGAACCATCGCATAACAACATCAGTTTTGCCGGGTATGGCACTCCGGGTATGGAGATACAGCTTCAATTTTTTTAGGTACGGCACTCCGGGTATGGAGATATTTCAGCGACGCCTCGGGTATGGGGTTTAGCATGCCAGGTACGACACTCCGAGTATAGAGATATCATTGCGATACTCTAGGTATGGAGACGTAACCGCGACACCTCGGGTATGGGGTTTAGCTTGTCAGGTACGACACTCCGGGTATGGAGATATCACTGCGACACTAAAGGTATGGAGACGCAACCGCGATGGCTCGGGTATGGGGTTTAGCTTGCCAGGTACGGCACTCCAGGTATGAAGATATGACTGCAACACTCTAGGTATGGAGACGCAATCGTGACGCCTCGGGTATGGGGTTTAGCTTGCCAGGTACGACACTCCGGGTATGGAGATATGACTGCGACACTCTAGGTATGGAGACGCAATCGCGACGCATCGGGTATGGGGTTTAGCTTGCCAGGTACGACACTCCGGGTATGGAGACATCAACTCTGCGACACTCTAGGTATGGAGACGCAACCACGACACCTCGGGTATAGGGTTTAGCACGCTGGGAATGGCACAACAAAATCATCTCTGCGACACTCTAGGTATGGAGACGCAACCGCGACACCTCGGGTATGGGGTTTAGCACGCCGGGTATGGCACAACAAAACTCAACACAACAGGCAAGTCAAGTGGCAGCTGGTGAGCCAGGTAAGTAAAAATGTATTGCACGTACTTTGATAGGATTGTCATTGTCACACACTGCACAAGTCCCATCAAAGTGGGGGCGACTGTAGGCACTGCATTTTTGCATATAAGTCCCGATGATGAGTCTCGCATGGAGACACTACCTCTGTTATTTTGAAAGTCGCGGGAAACGGACGTCGGAAGGGAATAGTCAAGAATTGACACATTGTTGGATTTAACTCATTGCATTAGCTTCGGGTTCACTTGTTGGACCTCCGTTTCAAAGCACACCCTTAGCCCAAAACCCCGCAAGACACATATCAAACCTCATTGACGCTCATAAGATACCCGACCCAGAAAAAGAACAACCCAACACACACAGAAATCCTCTACCTAACTACCAATCTGTTCCACCACCCACCTACATGATCAACTCCGGCCTACCCGAAAGCTTTGTCCTCCAAACTCTCAACCACCAAGTTTCTTGTATGAGGATAGAGGATGGCAGCGGTGAATAACCGTAGGCCAAGGTAAAAGACAATGCTGCAGATGATGAAGATGTTTTCCCTGGTTTATTTGATTACAATCCTGCATTTATTAATAATAAAGACATTGATTTTGCCTACTTGTTCGAGTCTTTTCCTCAATAGTTAAGCATGAGTCTGATGATGAAATTGTTCGCTTTAGGGTGAAACCTTAGAAACAATAAGTGCGAGATGTGCTCTCATATGATGTTTTGAGTAGTTGATCTAGGTTAGACTCGCGAGCACTTAATTATAGGATCTTAGCCGTGAAAGCCTGAGTAGTCGGCAATGTGACTAGTTGAAGAGAGTGTGAATTGATGAATGACCGTTCGCTTAGATGTCCATCTAGACTTACTTGTGTTATGATATGTGGTGTGGTTGGAAACAAAAGAAAAGTCTCCAAAGAAGAAAATATAAACCACCTATAACCGATAAGCATGAAGCTACCCATGGGCGAGTATTAGGACCACCATGAGGAGAAATGCTACCTTAAAGGGTAGGTGTGTAAAAAAAAAGACGAAAGAAAATGAAAAGAAAATCATATCACATTGAGTACGGAGAAGTAATTACAGAGCATGATCAAGACATCTAGGTTGGTTTGACCCCTCGATCCCATTCTTTGAAATAAAATTATTGAGTTGGCTTACCCAATGATCAAGCTGTAAAAGAACCTTAGCACACACACACTTTGAGTCTGGTTCAGATCATTTATTCAAACAGTCGGATTTGAGTTACATTAAGTACTTTGAAGGTTCTCCGGTTTCGACACTGGGCATCCTTTGAGGATGATAATATGTATAACTATGGAGACTATTTCGTAGAAGGCAATATAGTATGTTGATATGGAACGTCACATCACATGGTCTACTTTGACCTAGTGCAAGTAGCAAAGAGCAGAAAGCTAAACCAAGACTGGGGGTGACCAGTCTACCACCTCATGAGTCAAGGACATAACGCGGTCTTGAGTCGTAGGGCCCAAGAGAACTGAGCAATCACCAGAAGAGAACTGGCAGAAAGAAATTGTAAGCAGGCCCAGGGGGCGATCAAAGATTTTTATAGGCGAAAGACACCAAAGGCACCAACAAGGCCTAACCCATCGGAATAGGAAATACATCCATGCATACATGCATACACGTCATATGCACACAATCTTTGTCTTGTTTTTGTTCATAGATTTTGAAGAAAAGCGGCCAAGACACACAGTTCGGGAATAAAGCCCACAATCAATTCAGTTCGGGAATAAAGAACATATATTCAATACAGCTCGGGACATTCAGTACAGCTTTGGAACAAAGCCCACTCTCTACACAGTTCGGGAACAAAGCCCACATTCAGCAAAGTCAGAGAACAAACCCCACACATTCAATACAGCTCAGGAATAAAGCCCAGGGAATAAAGCCCACATTCAGTACAGCTTGGGAACAAAGCCCACTCTCTACATAGTTCGGGAACAAAGCCCATGGAACAAAGCCCACATTCAGCAAAGTCAGGGAACAAAGCCCACACATTCAATACAGCTCGGGAATAAAGCCCACATTCAGTACAGCTTAGGAACAAAGCCCACTCTCTACACAGTTCGGGAACAAAGCCCAGGGAACAAAGCCCACATTCAGCAAAGTCAGGGAATAAAGCCCACACATTCAATACAGCTCGGGAATAAACCCCACATTCAGTACAGCTTGGGAACAAAGCCCACTCTCTACACAGTTCGGGAATAAAGCCCAGGGAACAAAGCCCACATTCAGTAAAGTCAGGGAACAAAGCCCACACATTGAATACAGCTTGGGAATAAAGCCCAGGGAATAAAGCCAACATTCAGTACAGCTTGGGAACAAAGCCCACTCTCTACACAGTTCAGGAACAAAGCCTATGGAACAAATCCCACATTCAGCAAAGTCAGGGAACAAAGCCCACACATTCAATACAGCTCGGGAATAAAGCCCTGTGAATAAAGCCCATATTCAGTATAACTTGGGAACAAAGCCCACTCTTTACACAGTTCAGGAACAAAGCCCAGGGAACAAAGCCCACATTCAGCAAAGTCAGGGAACAAAGCCCACACATTCAATACAGCTCGGGAATAAAGCCCGCATTCGGTACAGCTTGGGAACAAAACCCACTCTCTACATAGGCCGGGAACAAAGCCCAGGGAACAAAGCCCCCAATCAATTCAGTACGGGAATAAAGCCTGCACAATCAACATAAGTTCGGGAACAAAGCCCACACATTCAACACAGTTCGGGAACAAAGCCCACATTCAGCACAATTAGGGAACAAAGCCCACTCTCTACACAATTAGGGAACAAAGCCCACATTCAGCACAGTTAGGGAACAAAGTCCACTCTCAACACAGTTCAGGAACAAAGCCCACCCTCAAAACAGTCCGGGAACAAAGCCCAGAGATGGTTCGGGAATAAAGCCCATGGGTCAAAGCACCTCGCCATCCATTTAATTCGATTTAGGAACAAAGCCCAAAAATCAAAAGCAGCTCACTCGGTGGTTTGGGAACAAAGCCCAGGGTCGAAGCACCTCACCACGAGATCAACTCAGTTTAAAGCATCTCAGAACAACCGGTAAGATTTGGCAACAGCTGGCGAGCCAGGTAAGTAAAAAAATACTTGCATGACTTTGATAGGATTGTCACTGTCACACACTGCACAAGTCCTATCAAAGTGGGGGCGATTGTAGACACTGTATTTTTGCATAAAGCCCAATGATGAGCCTCGTATGTAGGCACTACTCGATAAGTTGCGGAAGTCACGGGAAACGGACGTCGGAAGGGAAAATTCAAGGAATAAATACATCATCAATTTAATTCATTTGTTTGGCCTCGGGTTCACTCGATTAATCCCTGTATTAAAATTTTAGCCTCGGCCCAAAACCCTCGCAACCCATCCAAAGCCCATTTCGCCCAAAGCCCAATCCAAAAATAATTAAATCATATTTAACATTTGTCACAAATTAAATCAAATCCAATCAAATTAAATCAAATCAAATCAAATCCAATCAAAACAAATCCCCTTCCTAAATTAAATAAATCACCTCCCAAATTAAAGAAATTCCCCCACCAAAAATATAAAATATTCTTTCCTTAAATAATTAAATTAAATACACACACAATTACTTGATTTGTTTCTTTTTCAAAATCCATGCACAACCGTAACTCTAGGATACCATTATAAAAGATGACATAAACCAACCTTTTTTTTCCTTCTTGGCTCTCTCTCTCTAACCTCTCGCCTTTCTCTAAAAAAACCCTAGACACACAGCCAAGATCACGCCCTTTAAAACAATAGCTGCCCCATTCACGACCAAACACAAAAACAACAAACCCTCTCACATCTCCTTCTCTCTCACCCTCTCAGCCACACATTCACAAACTGCCCCTCGACAACAAGGCCACACCTCACCCCCACGTAGCCAACTCACAAAGCAACAATCATAAGCCCTAAAGCTGTGACCAAATAAACCGACAAAGCCAAAGACCACTAACCCCATTGATACGTGAAGGCCACAAAGCAACAACCCCACTCGGCCTTCACCAATACCAAAGACACACAGCCCTCCTTCACGTAACAAACAACAAGAATAACCAGCCCTTAAGCCAACGAAACCGACGCCATCAATAAACCTAAGCCACTGCCGACCAAACTAGAAGCCACATTGACGCCACTAACAAACACACTCACGTCCCACTTTCAATAAACTATTACCTCCCCCCTGACCGAGGCAGCCCTATTACCTCCCCCCTGACCGAGGCAGCCCTCACCAAATTAAGACACAAAAAACAACAGTCTCCTTGACCGATTCATCAGCCCCTAAATACCCTGAAACCGTTACCGTGAATCACCCAAAAATAGTGAGCAAAACAGTCCAAAAACCAGTCCAGATAATCCCTGAAAACAGTCCCCTATTTCACCCAAAAATAACCCTAAAATAGTAGCCTTTAGGACCGAGAATAACCTCGAAACAGTGACAGGAAAATAGCAGCAAAACAGTCCAAAACAATGAAGAAAATAGTGAAAACAGTGAAACGACAAGGAAAATCTTAAACCAGAAAACCAGAAAAGTTACGGAACATTAACCCTTCCGGCGACGACGTAACGCACTCACAGGAAGCGATTTTAAAGGTAAGACCTGAGGGCACCATTTGTTATATTTTTATTTTGTTATCCTGGACACGACATGCTTGGATGGACATGGAATACGTCCAACCGGGCATGCGAAGTCCTATATTAAAAACGGCCAAACTATTGGTCACATCTATTTAATATTCTGCATTTATCTTTATTTCTATTTCGTATTTAATTTATATTTATTATTGCTTTACTATTCCGCATTTTATTTTCAGTCATTTATCTTCCTTTAATATTTCCCATTTAGCTCACTATTTATCGCTTCCTTTATTTATTGTTGTTTCATCACATGCATTATCATATTTCATGTATACATTGGGTTAATGATTGCATTACGTTAAATGGTCGGTGCTATCTCTCGTGGTATATCGGATGGAAACCCAGACGTAAATTCCGTAGCCGAATCCGAATGGATGGTAGTGCGGTCTGTACTTGGGAAACAACTCCACGTACAGCTTGAGAAACTTTCAAGCATGTGTTTCATTTTATGATTTAAATCTATGTTTATTGTTCCACTATTTATTTTCTATGCATTGTTACTTGATGCGCATGGGCTAATTACGTTGGTTTAAAGGTCCTCTATTTGAGGGAGAAAAAGTCTAAAAGGCTACCTTTACCACAATATTTTACCGCGCCTTTTTATTATTCTGTTATTTAATTTCCGTACGTTATCGCTTTATTTATTTATGTAGTGTTAATTTAGTGCGCATGGGCTAATCAGGATGGATAAAGGTCCTCTATTAGAGGGAAATGCCTAAAGGCTACCTTTACCATGACGTTTTGCCGCGACGAACGAGGTATACTTGGTTGAACGTGAAATACGTTCCATCAAGCATACAAAGTCCCATATAGATGTTGGCCTTGGTCACATCTCTTTTATCATTATGTCATTTACTTTCCGTTTGTATGGCTTTATTTATTTATGTATTGTCAATTTATTGCGCATGGGCTAATCAGGATGGATTAAAGGTCCTCTATTTGAGGGAAATGTCTAAAGGCTACCTTTACCACGATGTTTTACCGTGCCTTTTTATTATTCTGTTATTCACTTTTTTTCTTGTTATTTATCGCTTCGTATTCATCCTATTAGTTATCTTTATTCATACTGCTGCATCGCTTCACGTTTACTTCCATGCATGCTTGCCTCTTTTTGTTGTTTCTTTTACATTACGTACTTAATTATCCGCTTTTATTATTACATTATCACGCTTCATTATTCAATATGTTTATGGAATCATGCATTTGCCTTCATTTTTATTTACGTTTATGGGTGTGCAAATTCGCATGTTTATTTAATTATCTTGCATGTGTTGCACAAGACTTGGTTATATTATTGCATAAATCCTTTCATTACAATTGGCATAAGTAAGGGACCATTCCAAACCCAACGGTTTGAGGTATTCCCTTGTAAGGGGTGAGTGCGGCCTTAAATCATTTCCCAGTTCACACTGGGTGGCGACTCCATTTTATTTCTCCGTTTAGTCCCTCGCGGGCTACTCCGTACTCCCGACCAGGCCATGAGCCCGGACAGCGTCGCCCACTTCTGTACATTGCCCACAGAAACACTCATGCATGTTTTTATGTGATTATAGATGTCTTTTTGTGATCTCGTTCGAACGCGTTTCCGAACGCTACTCGAACACATTTTCGAACGTTACTTGAATGCACATGCATTCTGTCTTGCCATGCACCATATCCTATCACGTTCGAATGTGTTTTCGAACGCTACATAAATGCATGCATTCCACCTTATCCCTTTCGAACGCGTTTCCGAACGCTACTCGAACGCGCATGTATTCTGTCCTGTCATACATGATATCCCATCCTGTTCGAACGCGTTTATGAACGCTACTCGAACGCATACATTCGGCCTTATCCCGTTCGAATGCGTTTCCATACGCTACTCGAACGCGTACATTCTGTTTACCGTTCGAATACGTTTATGAACGCTACACGAACGCACATACATTGAACAAACCTCTCTTCCTTTATGTTTTATGCATGCTTGCCTCTTTGGTTATTCCTTTCTATATCATGTACTTAATTATCTGCTGTTATTATTAACGTTTCTATTTTCAGTGCCGCACGTCTCCGATTAACATGTTCTTAGAATTATGCATTGGTTTTCACTTACATTTATGTTTATGGGTATGCAAACTTGTATGTCATTTGAATTATCTCGCATGTGTTGCAGAAGACTTGGTTAAACTATTGCATAAATCCGTTCATTACAATTGGCATAAGTAAGGGACCATTCCGAACCCAACGGTTTGAGGTCTTCCCTTGCGAGGGGTGAGTGTGACCTTAAATCATTTCCCAGTTCACACTGGGTGGCGACTCCATTTATTTCTTCGGTTTAGTCCCCCGCGGGCTACTCCGTACTCCCGACCGGGCCGCGAACCCGGACATCGTCGTCGTGTCCACAGTCTGGCGACTCCACTGGGGATAGAGAATCGGCCCCGAAATAATATCTTGTAATATTTGTGATTTTTGCTTTAGTTAACCTTGTCTCATATATTTTGCATACCCTTTCTTACTTTGATGGCATCATGCATCGTGAAGTCATTTTCGCTCGAAGCGGCGGATCGTTGTATGGTATCATCACTCGTTGGCACGTACCTTAGGGTATAAAAAAGGTGCGTTCACTTGGTCGCTCGAACCCTTGAGTGGGGAGACCTAGTTGTGGGCAACCCTTCGCCGGCGGGAGCCTTTATCCATATCCTTATAAGCCCGCATATGAACCATAGTCATATATCATATAAAAATTACCCCTTTATGTTTTTGATAACCACATGCATATTATATCTCATACATCGCACGCATCTCATGCATCTCATGCATACACTCATCATGTTAACCCCTGTGTCTTAAAAGCCATCATAGATATCCGTTGGCTTAGAGAAAGAGAGATTTGTCAAGAAGAGTTTAGCAAACATGGATATCGGGGAAGATGATGCTAAAAAAAAAAAATTTACAGCAAGAATAAAAAGACCATTGGGGGGCCTCAGCAAAAAAAAAGAGAAAAAAAAATTGTTTGTTTTTAGTCCTTAATAGTTAGGCATCAGTCAAATGATGAAATCGTTTGCTTTAGGGTGAAATCTTAGAAACGATAAGTTCTTGATGTGCTTTTATGTGATACTTTGAGTAATTGATCTATATAGAAAAGCTGAAAAAAGTAAGTAACCATTTCCCTTTCGTAATGTTTTGAACCAATTGATTTGCCTACTGAATTCGAAAAAAAAAACGTACTTTTTTTTTTTTTGAAAATGGAATCAAGAAAAACTAGAAAGTTTCACCTTTCCTTTATTGAATATTTTTTTTTATTCCCAGGATGAGGATTCTTATTTTCCCCATCACCCCACCATACACCCTAAACAAGAAGAATTTTTCGATTGTCTCTAATACGTCCAGCCCAATACCTAATTGATTTGATCAATCTTAGCACAAATTAATACTGAAAAAAAAAAACCTAACAATTACAACAACTCAAAGTTATAAAAATGAAAAAAGAAAAAGAACCCTTTTTTGTTTTGAGTTGTTCCCTGAATTGAAGTTAGAACTAGTTAGTTACAGCCGCTACAACAGTTCTAGTTTATCAAACTATGAAAGTTAAGTTAAATAAAACCGAAACCTTAAATAATTAAATAAGACGACAAAGGGTGGAACCTTTAAATCTCCATTTTAATCTCGACGATTGACTAATAATAGGTTATTATGATTTCGAGCAAGCCGCTATGGTGAAATCGGTAGACACGCTGCTCTTAGGAAGCAGTGCTAGAGCATCTCGGTTCGAGTCCGAGTGGCGGCATAGCATCTTCAAAAAGATATACAAAAAGTGCTCTAAGGAATTAAATTTATGATTTCCATTCTGTATATTTAAGGTATTCTCGCTTTTCATTTTTTTTTTTTATGATCTTTTCAACTTTAGAGCATATATTAACGCATATATCCTTTTCGGTCGTTTCAATTGGAATTACAATTTATTTACTAACCTTATTAGTCGATGAAATCAGAGGACTATATGATTCATCAGAAAAGGGTATGATAGCTACCGCTTTCTGTCTAACAGGATTATTAATCACCCGTTGGATTTACTCGAGACATTTCCCATTAAGTGATTTATATGAATCATTAATCTTTCTTTCATGGAGTTTATCCATTATTCATAGGATTTTCGATTTAAAAAAAAATCAAAATCATTTAAGTGCTATAACGGCACCAAGTGCTATTTTTACCCAAGGTTTTGCTACTTCGGGTTTTTTAAAACCAAAACCCATCAATCCGGAATATTAGTACCCGCTCTCCAAGTCCAGTGGTTAATGATGCACGTAAGTATGATGGTATTGGGCTATGCAGCTCTTGTATGCGGATCCTTATTATCCACGGCTCTTCTAGTCATTACATTTCGAAAAGTGATAAGGGTTTTTTTGAAAAGAAAAAAATTTTGTAATGGAAATGAGTCGTTTTGCTTCGGTGAAATCCAATACATGAACGAAAAAAGGAATGTTTTACTAAATACTTTTTCCGCTAGAAATTATTACAGGTATCAAGTGATTCAACAATTGGATCGCTGGAGTTATCGTATTATTAGTTTAGGATTTATCTTTTTAACTATAGGGATTCTTTCGGGAGCAGTATGGGCTAATGAGCGTGGGGGTCTTATTAGAATTGGGATCCAAAAGAAACTTGGGCATTTATTACTTGGACTATATTCGGGATTTATTTACATACTCGAACAAATACAAAGTTGGAAGGTGTAAATTCGCAATTGTCGCTTCTACGGGCTTTCTTATAATTTGGGTATGCTATTTCGGAGTCAATCTATAGGAATAGGGTTACATAGTTATGGTTCATTTAATTAGCATATACTTGAATTGAGGAAAGGGCCTGATGAAGACAAACATAGGACAGCACATAGATCGAAACGAAACTTAGTGTTAGTGTAAGACGCCGAGAACCTTTGAATCAAGCAGTGCGGCGATTCAAAAGGTTCTTACAAGCGCCAAAGGCGTTTGGTCACAAGTAAAATTCGATTATTTTATTTCTTTTTTTTTTTATTTAACTGAAACTGAAGAGAAGGAAAAAGACTTCCTTGTTCATTGGCTAACGAACTTTTTTTTTTCAAAATAATGGGATTTCGTTTTGATTTTTTTTAGTCATGAAAACTATCGATAAAAAAAATTAGATATAATAGCTTCGGCCTTGTCCACTGATAGTGAGAGAACGAAATCCGGATAAATACCAATACCTATTACGGGTAGAAGAATAGAGATCAAAACAAATAACTCCCGTGGTCCAGAATCAAAAAAAGAAGAGTTTGGTGGGGCATTAAATAGCTTGTACCCATAGAACATTTGCCGTAACATAGATAATGAATAAATAGGAGTTAATATCATTCCAATTGCCATTACAAAAGTGATTAGTATTTTTGGCATTAAAAAAATTTTTTGGCTGGTAATTATTCCCAAAAATACTATCAATTCCGCAACAAAACCACTCATGCCGGGTAGTGCAAGCGAAGCCATCGATAAGATACTGAATAGTGTGAATATCTTTGGAATTGGGATAGCCAGTCCGCCCATTTCATCGAGATAAGCAAACGCATTCTATCATAACTCGTTCCTGCCAAGAAAAAAAGTGAAGCACTAATAAACCCATGAGAAATTATTTGTAAAAAGGCTCCGTTGAGGCCTGTATCGGTTATCGAGCCAATTCCTAGAATTATGAAACCCATATGAGATACCGAGGAATAGGCTATTCTTTTTTTTAAATTCCGTTGACCAGGAGATGTTGAAGCTGCATAAATTATTTGCATGGTACCTACTATCATGAACCAGGGAGAAAATAGAGAATGGGCGTGCGGTAATAGTTCCATATTGATCCGAATCAACCCATACGCTCCCATTTTTAATAAGATTCCGGCTAGAAGCATACAAGTACTGTAATGTGCCTCTCTGTGGGTGTCTTTTATTAATTGCATCAATTTTTTTAGAATTATCGGACCCAATCTTAGTATGTTGATTACTGCTGGTACCAGTATCCATATCAACCCAGGCTTCAATATTGACCTTATTTCTACGACAAAAAGTAAGAATTCTCCAATCAAAATATTTTATATACAAGAATTTTTCCATATCCATAATATCATCTTCTCCTAGATAATTATTGATAAAGATACCTCCCAGCATAGCAAATAATTTTCCTTTCTTTATATTGTAATTATAATAATACTCTTTTATTATTTACTTGGCCTAGTAATCTATCAATATATGAGTCTTTCTTATCTTCATAATTAATCAATTTATATGCTAAAAGATCATATCTATAGTGTTTTTTAAAATTCGATTTTTGATTACGTAATGAGTCTGCTTCAAAAAAATGTTGTTTTTCGCAATGAGTTAATCCGTTTTTTTCATATGAATCTCTTTTAGTTAAATTTTGATTTTGAGCCATACGGTGTTGATTGGCTTTATTTCGCCATTCTTGTCGTACTAATCCATCCCATTTAATCCGAGAGAAATCATATTGAGAATGACCACTTAACCAGTTTTTCCATGGATTCCTTCCAAAATTCCAAAAAGGTTTATGTCTTAATTGGTAATTAAATATTCCGTGTTTTTCAAAAAAATCCTTTATTTCATTCTTAAGAAATAGAGATGTTCCCTGATATTGAAGAACAGGTCCTAAATTAGAAAAGTTCAAAATTGGGGCTTGTAACAATTTGTAAAATACATACGCTTGGGATTGTGAAAAAGACGATAAATTCCAAGAAATCTTTGAATTCTTATTACTAATCTTCGAAAGTGATTTTTTGACAGTCGAAATAAAGTGAATTCTATTTTGATTTGTTTTATTAATTATTTGCGGATTTTCTTCATTATTGTGGATGTTTTTCTCAATAATTTTTATTTTTTTTCGTGTTGATTCACTAAAAGGTTTTGCATTGATTCTTGGAATAGTAATGATAGATAGAAAAAAATTTCTGTATAGCTTTTCAATAAAAAATTTTAGATAAAAATAGGATTTACGGGTTAATCGAGTATTTCTTTTTTGAATATCTACCAAATCTTTTTTGATGAGTCTAATATTTTAGCAGAATAAGTTCTTTTGTTCGAACTAATATTTGTTTCTTGAGTTAGCGATACTGTTTTATTTTCTTTTGTAATTTTATATATTTGATTTCGTATTCTGCTTGTTCTATTAGTCAGATCTGTCATTTTTTTTTCGGTCCGGGATAAATTAGGCCAATCCATAGATGGAATTTCAATAGACGATTCGTGAATCTTCTGATTACTGAGTATCGAATTTTTTTGAGTTTCACCCAATTCATCGATTTCTATCAAGTTTATTTTTGAAAGTTCTTTTATTTTTCCTTCTTTGAAACCCCTTAAAACTATAAAAGACTTAGTTTTCAATTTTATAATTTTTTTTTTTAGTTCTTTAAAAATGGGTTCAAAAAACGAACGTCGTTTTCGGGGAGAACCAAAGGTCATTTCCGTTTCCAATCCCAAAGCCGTTAAAAAAAAAAAATCAGCTTCACTTTTTTCATCTTCATGAGGGGATTGTATCTTAGATCTGTGCCAGGGTTTCAGGCGAAAAGGGAATAGTATCTTTATCTGAATACCTTATGTTAACCAGTTTTTCGGAAATTCTGTTTCAGATAAATTAACACCACTATAAGTGCATTTAACATAAATTTCCCGACTCCAATCCTTAAAATCCTCCGACCACTCGGGATCTTGAAATAATAGTATGCGAACCAAATTTTTAGCTATTATCAATGAAGGTAATAGAATATAGTTTCAGGTTAGACTCGTAAACACTTCATTATGGTTCTTAGTAGTGAAAACCTGAGTAGTCGACAAGGTGACTAGTTGAAGAAGTGTAGGTCGGTGAATGACCGTTTGCTTAGATGTCTATCTTGATTTGCTTGTGTTATGATGTGTGGTATTGTTGAAAACAAAAGAAAAGTCTCTAAAAAAAATAATAATAATTAACCACCTATAACTGATAAGCGTGAAGCTACCCATGGGCGAGTATTAGGACCACCATGAGGAGAAATGCTACTTTAAAGGGTAGGTGTGTTAAAGCAAAAAAAATAAAAAAAAAATTAAACCACCTATAACCAATAAGCGTGAAGCTACCAATGGGCGAGTATTATGACCACCATGAGAAATTCTACCTTAAAGGGTAGGTGTGTTGAAAAAAAAAATGAAGAAGAAAAAAAAAGAAAGAGAGACAAAAGAAAAAGAAAATCATACCATATTGAGCACGGAAAAGCAATTACAGAGCATAATTGAGACATCTAGGTTGGTTTGACCCATCGATCCCAATTTTTAAACGAAATCATTGAGTTGGCTTACCTAGGAATCAAGCTGTAAAAGAACCTTTGCACACACACTGTGAGTCTAGCTTAGATGATTTATTCAAAGACTTGGATTTGAGTTGCAATGAGTGTTTTGAAGGCTCTCTGGTTTCATTACTGGGCATTCTTTGAGGACAATAATATGAATAACTATTGGGACTATTTCATAGCCAGTAATATAGTATGTTGATACATAGTGTCACATCACGTAGTCCAACTTGACCTAGTGCAAGCAACGAAGAGCAGAAAGCTAAACCAAGTCTGAGGGTGACCAGTCTACCACCTCACGAATAAGGGACATAAGGGAATCTTGAGTCATGGGACCAAAGAAAAGTGAGCAATCATAAGGTAGAATTGGCAGAAGGAAACTATAAGCAAGCCCAAGGGCGATCAAAGACTTTTGTAGGCAATGGGCGCCA
The DNA here is from genome assembly GCA_019454045.1 of Zanthoxylum bungeanum. Classification (NCBI taxonomy): domain Eukaryota; kingdom Viridiplantae; phylum Streptophyta; class Magnoliopsida; order Sapindales; family Rutaceae; genus Zanthoxylum; species Zanthoxylum bungeanum. The sequence continues at coordinate 69,185 of SKCR01033509.1, read as the reverse complement.
AAGAGCATAAAGAAGGCCTAACCTATCGGAATAGGAAATACATTCATGCAACCATGCATACACGTCATATGCACGCAATTTTTGTTTTGTTTTTATTCGCAGGTTTTGAAGAAAAGGAAAACGCGGTGTAGGACACAGAAATCGGCGACGCTGTTCCAGGCTTGCGGCCTAGTCGAGAGTACGGAATAGCCCATGGGGAAACTAAACCGGAGAAATAACATGGAGTCGCCACCCAGTGTGAACTTGGAAAATGATTTAAGGTCGTACTCACTGTTGGACAGTTATGACCCATAGCGTCACTATTTATACAGATCATGGTGTTGTTGTACAAATTAACTATGTGACAAATGAGATTGCTCTCTTATCATTTGTGATTAGATCACCTAGATGTATAAATGATGGGAGGTCCTTATGATTTGTTCCTGGATTGAGAATGATATGAGACAGTATCAGTCCACGAATGATAAATCATTAAATATCCCTAGTCAAAGTATTATCGAGATTGGACATCGATAATGCGTAAAAGACTAGTATTACACTTGTGCGCGTTGTGAGGGCACAAATGGCATAGTTCCCATATATTTGGGTATAGGATACTCATGCAAGTGTAATAGGAGGTTGGGTTTTACCGATGGTACGGGAAACAGCTTCGCTCTGGATTGACCCCCTCGTAATTCCATTGGTAGTATGACTATGTGTCTATGGAAATCCGAAATCAGGGTAGGTGTATTTGGTCTTAACCCGAGACTTGCACCGCTAATACTTGCGACAATCAATATACTTTGGTTTTGGTCATCCAGGGCTTTAACAGGTTCTGTGTACGCCTCTGCTGGGTATATTGAGAATCATAGTGTGTTGGGTGTGATGTCAAGACGGAAGTATCACTCCAGTCATATGGAGATGATGATCGCGTAGGGATACAGAACTGGTTCTCTAAAGGGTTGCAACCATCGGGATAATATGACGTGGTCATGATTATCCGATAATAAAGAGACTAATTGCTCGTAATCCGATATATGCTTCGTACGGGGCAGACACTGTACCAGCCCCAGGCCTTGCATGTGATCATCCGATACTGGATCGAAATACGCAATACCACGTATACTACGCCTGATATAGATCAGCTTATTCCTGTAAGCATGTTTCTGGAGAATTGGGTAGGCATGGCGCTTTGCTAGAAGACAACCTTGTCTTGTAAATCGGTACAAACGTAGTACTAGGTACTTACGTGTTCGGATAGTCCGACGACCGTATTTACTACCAACATATCCGGGGATCTCATGGGTCGCTTCCCGAAGATTCACCGATGACGTATGACTCGCACTTTATTAATCTGGGATTAATTAATCATGAGAGAGAAAATTAATCTGGGATTAATTACGGAGATATTTTATCTGGGATAAAATATCATTAAAATAGAGATAACGATTAATTTGGAATTAATCGATAAATAATATATTCGATTTATTATACGAAATTGGATTTCGACGCGGAATTAAAATTAGATTTTAATTTGGGCGAACGAATTAATTTAGAATTAATTCGTTAGTGATGTGAATAGTGATTTCGCTAGGCATAATCATTTAATTACGTCGCAACGGAAAATTCGTTAATTTGGAATTAGCGAACTCGAGCCCGGGATTGTTTGCGAGCCCATTCACATTTCGAATTCGAGTACAGCACACATGTCAAATCAAGCGTCAAATCGCTAGTCGCATCTAGCGTCACATCATCCTTCAATCAAGTGATAGATGTCTTTCACTTTGAGTGATTGACACCAGTCACTATTCATGAGTGATGTGACTTGATGTAAGTTGATAGAAAGCTTTTTGAAAGCTTGATTGACATTTACAATTGTTTATTGATTGTATATGATTTATTTTGATTTTGGAAATTAAAAAGAGAAGTGTATTAGATACACTAAATCATTACAACCAAAAATCAATCTCTCTCTCCTCTTTTCTCTTCTCTCACAAACGCCCATGGGGCTGTTCTTCACTGGTTTTTCTGGGCAAAAACCGAGCATGAAGGGAAGCAAAAAGTTCTGATTTTGTTGCAAAATCAAGAGTGCTAGCACACTACGAAGTCATGCGAATGTGATAGGGAAGTCCACCCAAGAGCTTGGAATCACCATGACAAAGCTTGGAGCTTGGAGGAGAACCAAAATGGCCGAATTTGGAGAATGATAGAAACTGCCACTGCCGAGCTTGGAGGAGGCAAAAGGTAAAGTTTTGTTGTCCACCGCGTTGCTCAACCGATCGATGTGAGTATTCCGCAACTTCGTCGATTGTATTCGCACTTATTTCTTACTTGTTATTCGATCCTCGGGACCGTAGAAACTCCAACACTCACCTCTCGCAAAGGAAGACCTCAAACCGTTGGGTTCGGAATGGTCCCTTACTTATGCCACTTGTAATGAACAGATTTGTGCAATAATTTAACCAAGTCTACGCAACATATATTCCCAAGAGTATTCTAGATCTAGTTCGCATTCATAAAAATAAATCCTATATCTAAGTTTGCATGCTTTAAAAGTAAGTCATCATAACGGCAACACACGATAACACACAATAATCTCACGAGCATATTGAATTATCAAACACAAAAAATAAATAACAACCTAAACATAAACGTAAATTAAATTCCTAATACGAAAGAAAATAACTAAATCATGCATAAAGAAATAACATACTAACGACTAAATCATGCTTAAAAATAAATAACGTACTAACGATTAAATCATGTTCAAACACAAGGTTGGATGAAACGAAATATGTGTGTCTCTCGAGTGGTACGTGGCATTGTATCCCGAGTGCAAACCGCAATACCATCCATTTGGATTCGGCTACGGGATTTATGTCTGGGTTTCCATCCGATATATCGCAAGAGAGGACACATATCCCATTCATCCGAAAGTCATATCATACACCAATCAATAATACTCTATTGGGTTTCTCTAAGGTCCCAAGGATCAAATCAATCAATGAAAATCATGTGCGAATACTTAAAGAAGTTGCGGAATACTTACAATGATCGGTTGAGCGATGCGACGAACAAAAAAACTTCAAGCTTTTCTCCTCCAAGGCTCACGGCAGTGGCTGTTTTGAGCTCCTCAATTTTCGGCCATGGAAGGATCTCCAAGCTCCAAGCCTTCGAATGATGATCCCATGCTCATGGGTGCAGTTCCCTATCACTTTCGCAAGACTCCTAAAGCGTGCTAGCACTCCGAAAATTTTGCCGCAAAATTTCCTATTGCTTCTCATTGGCTCACAGTGAAACCAGAAAAAATGGAGAAGAAAATCCCATTGGGCATGAGAGAAGAAAGAATTAGAGAGATGAAGTTGGTTTGTTGTATTATTTAATTGATTTCAAAAATCAATTAAACATATACCAAAATTTGCTTTCAAAAAGTCAAGCCAATTAAAGCCATAACCACTTCCATCAACTATTCACATCACTCATGACAAGTTGTCAAATCACTCAAAGTGACTAGACATCACATCAATCGATTGACTAGTGATTTGACGCTAGATGTGACTTGTGGGCCACACTTTAATTCGCAATGCGAGTGCGCCCGCAAACACTCCCGGGCTCGAGTTCGCTAATTCCAAATTAACAAATTTTCCATTGCGACGTAATTAAATAATTATGCCTAGCAAAATCACTATTCACGTCGCTAACGAATTAATTCTAAATTAACTCGTTCGCCCGAATTAAATTCTAAATTTAATTACGCGTCGAAATCCAATTTCGTATAATATATCGAATATATTATTTTATCGATTAATTCCAAATTAATCATTTTCTCTCTTTAATTAATATTTTATCCCAGATAAAATATCTCCGTAATTAATCCCAGATTAATTTTCTCTCTCATCTAATTAATCCCAGATTAATAAAGTGCGAGTCATACGTCATTGGTGAATCTTTGGGAAGCGACCCATGAGATCCCTGGATATGTTGGCAGTAAATTCGGTCGTCGGACTATCCGAACACGTAAGTACCTAGTACTACGTTTGTACCGATTTACAAGACAAGGTTGGCTTCTAGCAAAGCGCCATGCCTACCCAATTCTCCAGAAATATCCTTACAGGAATATGTGATCTATATCAAGCGTAGTATACGTAGTATTGCGTATTTCGATCCAGTATCGGATGTCACGTGCAAGGCCTGGGGCTGGAATCGTGTCTGCCCCGTACGAAGCACATATCAGATCTCTGGTAACTAGTCTCTATAATCGGATAATCATGACCTAGTCATATTATCCCGATGACTGCAATAGATAATAGAACCAGTTTCATATCCTACGTTATCATCATTTCCACTATGACTGGAGTGATACTTCCATCTCGACATCACACCCAATACACTACGATTCTCAATATACCCAGAAGAGGCGTACACATAACCTGTTAAAGCCCTGGAGGACTAAAACCAAAGTATATTGATTGTCGCAAGTATTAGAAGTGCAAGTCTCAGGTTAAGACCAAATACAACTACCCTGATTCGGACTTCCATAGACACATAGTCATACTACCAATGGAATTCCGAGGGGTCTATTTAGAGCGAAGCTGTTTTCCGTACCATCGGTAAAACACAACCTCCTACTACACTTGCATGAGTATCCTATACCCAAATATATGAGACCGATGATGTTATGCCCTCACAACACGCACAAGTGTAATACTAGTCTATTTCGCATTATCGATGTCCAATCTCGATAATACTACGACTAGGGATATTTAATGATTAAACCTTCGTGGATTGATACTGTCTCATATCATCTCAATTCAGTAACTAATCATAAGGACGTCATATCATTTATACATCTTGGTAATCTAATTACAAATGATAAGAGAGCAATTTCCTTTGTCACATAGTTAATTTGTACAACAACACCATGATTTGTACAAATAGTGACGCTATGGGTCATAACTGTCCAACAATCTCCCACTTGGCCTATAGCCAGTCACTCGAGTGTCCTACACCTGAACTATGTACGGTTCACTCAAATTTCTACTGAGGAAATACTTTCGTCAGCGGATTTGCATGATTATCATCTGATGTGATTTATTCGATCATCACATCGCCACAATGTATGATCCGAACGAATCAGATGAATAATCGAAGTATGTATCTGGATCGTTGATGAGACCATTAATTCTTTAGCCTGTGTTGTAGCCTAGCTCAGCTGCTAACAGAACTACTCCTAATCTGATTAGGATTATTATCAATCCAGAAGGCTTTTATTGCTGCCTCAGCTGCATCAATAATCCACTTGTGTTGTTTATTCGGTAACAGTATGCTGCTTGGAAGATTTCCAACTCATTGTTCCGTTATTCAAACTTTGTAGTACCGTTTTGCGACTTATAGTCATTTTTATCGGTTTGGAAACTTGCAGTAGTGAACCCATTCACTTCAAGTTCTCATTCTCCATAGTTTAAGACAACATCCTTAGTTCCTCTAAGATACTCAATGATGTTCTTAACATCAATCCAATGACTATCACTTGGATTGGCCTGATTGTGACTTCATATGCTCAAAGCGTATGAGACACCAGGTCGCGTACATTTTTTAATGCACGAGTTCTCGGAGAGTATCAACAACTTTTAGATCTATCCCAGTAGATCTTTATTCCTAGAATAAAGGTTTTTCTCCCAAGAATTCTACGGAGAATTTTCATGAAAGCCAAGCTTTCACCGATTGTATTATGGGAATATCATTTCCAAGAAATGATATGTCATCATTTTTTTTAGGACTTTCACTGTCAGTGCGCTCCCACTAACCTCCTTATATACACAAGAATCATTTTCGTTTTGAATCTAATCATACACCATTATGATTACATCAAAACGATAATTCCAAGAATTCAATACTTGCTTCAATCCATTCATGGATCGAATAACCTGCAAACCTTGTTTGCTCATTTTGTTACGACAAAACCATCAGGATGTTGTAAACATCCTCCAAAAGGTTTTCGTTAAGGAAAACGATTTTGGCATTCAGCTGCCATATTTCATAAATGAAACATGCAGCATCTGCAAGCATTATCCAAATGGATTTACCGTGGCAACAGGTAAAAGGTTTCATCGTAATCGACACAATGTTGATAACGATACCTTTTAGCTACAAGCCTAGCTTAGTACGTTGGTATGTTGCCTTCCATGTATGTCTTCCTTGAAGATTTATATAGTACCAATAGGCACAATGCCTTTCGGTACAACAACTAATGTCCAAACTTGGTTGTTATACATGGAATCCATTTCGGACTTCATGGCAGTTTGCCATAATTGGGAGTCGATACCTTGTATCACTTGTTCATACGTAGTCAGTTCGTATTCCTCAATAAGATTGACATCTTTATGAGGTGAGATCAGAAACCCATACCCCAGGTTGTTTTCTGACTCTCTCCGACTTACGTGGTTCTTGTGTATTCGAAGATTATTGGTATAGTTTCATCCTTGATGAACTATTTGTGTTCCATTAAGGAATCGGTGCCTGGAATAGTATTACTCCGATTTCATCGAGTTTTACTATCCTCACACTTACCACTGCATATTGGTATTCCTCTTAGGAATACCGCATGGCGAGCAATAATTACATTGTTCTCTAGTGAGTTGTATAAGTACTATACTTTGGTTTCCCTAGGATAACCAACAACTTAGGCACTTATCCGATTTGGGTTCTAGTTTGGTATCATCCAAACATATGCCTAGCATTCCCAAATCTTCAGGAATGAGAAAACCCAGTTTCTTTACTGTTCATATCTAATTGAAGTCTGTCAAACAGATTTTTATGGAACCTTATTCTAAATAAGTTCTGCACTTTTTATGCGTATCCGTTGAAGGAAATGGTAGCTCAGAGCGACTCATGATTAACCTTATCATGTCCAACAAAATTTCGTTTCTCCGTTCGGACACACCATCAAATTGACGTGTTCCGGGAGGAGTCCTCATTGAAAGAATACTATACTTTTTCAAGTATTTGAGAAACGTATTGCTTAAGTATTTTCATCATAGTCTAACCGTGATGATTTAATACTTTAGCCGATCTGTTTGTCTATTTCGTGTCGAAACTCTAAAAGTTTCCGATTTGTGTTTCAATAGAAACACATAACCATAACGCGATGCCACATCCATAAAGGTCACGAAATATTCATATTCACATCTAGCCTAGCTAGACATGGGCTCGCTTACGTCACTATGAACTAGGGCTAACAAATCGGTGGCATTTACACTTTTACCAAGTAAATAGTATTTTATGCACTTTGCCTAATAAACTAGATTCGTAGACATTATTTGAATGGAATCAAATTTGTCCTAGTATCCACTCTTCAAAAGTGTGGATATACGAGTCTTGTTGATTATGTCCTAGACAACAATGCCACTTATAAGTCTCAACTGATTAAATCAGTTTGAGCTATTTGTTTGTCATGAAATATGTTTGAGATTTATTTATATTCAAAATATAAATACTGTTATTCACATCTAATGTGTTTATCTCAATATCATCTTTATAAAATAAAACACTTTAGTGTTCTAGAATATAAAGGTATACCCGCAACGGGTTAAACCCTGATATAAAGATAATATATCTAGTCAAACTAGTTACATTTTAACAGTTTCCTAATTTAAGTACACACCCGAAGGGTAGTTCCTAAACTTAGGTTTCTACGGTTAAAACAGCGACTTTCGTCCCGTTTTCAATTCGCAGATTAATCTCAATTGAAGTCAGTATCCTGCTCATAGCAGATTCTGCATACCAGTATATATTTATGTTCCACTTTTAGTATCTAAAATCCAATTTTAATACTAGTAGTGAACATGTTTATGACAAACATATTTGAAGTCAGAGCCTTGCTCGTTCTTCAATTCCTTCATGTCTGCCTTGTCCATACGGCAGTCACGCTTTCGTGTCCCCGTTTGCCACAATTTAGGCAGACATTTTGGGATATGTCCTTTATCTTCCCAGAAGACTGTAATGACTTTGCCTTTGCCCTTTTCCACACTCCAGAAGCCTTTGGCCAAACCTTGGTCTTCTGGAATGTCGAAGTAAGGTGCGCCTTGCGCTTCTTGCCTTATTGCAAACCTTGGCTTTGTCTCATTGAGAATAGCCATTAACTCTCCAAGACTTTACTATTGCAATTAATACTTCTAAGATCTAAAGATAGATCTATGAAGATCCTTCAATTTCATTATCATACTATAAGGATCTAATCCTTAGTTCTGAATAAGAAATTAAGGAGTCTATTTGGCAAGCATATTGGATTAAGCACTAAATTTATCATTACATGAATATTCCAAATATCATGTTCTACTATTTGCTTAACTCCTGGCTAGGCTCGAGACGTCACTATATCAAATAAAGTAACTACTCGGTTTTCAGGACTATCATGATTCATTATTCCAAATTTGAAAATTAAAGTCATTTAAAATATTTTCACCCAGGATTATATTTTAAACACTAATCTTTCAATTATCTTGATTCTAATAGTCCAACTATTTAATCAACGATTTTTAGGTATTATTGATTATAATTATTACTATAGTCTAACTATATAATCAACTATAATTTAATTGGTTAATTCAATTATATTGATTACTATAATCCAATTATGAAATCAACTATTAATTGAAATAGTTTGAATACAATCCAACTGTTTATTAAAACAACATTAATTATTAGTCCAACTAATATATTAATTTATTTGACGAAATATTTCTAATGAGCGCGTATGGCAAGTAACTAAACGAATATTGCAAATTTAATACTTACCTCCCACTATTTTTCTGCGAGCCTCTAACCCTCTGAGGAGTACTCGGGAAACCTTGTTTCCTAGTGGGCTAGGATCCCGTTAAATAACACACAATCTTGACTTTGGCCAACAAATTGTATGATAATTAACTAGGTAGATCTCTAAGATCAATTGGATCCTATCCAATTCCTAGATCCAGTAGGTGGACATCCAAGTCCGAAACATATATCTTATATATGCCAATATATCCAATATATTGCCTAACCTTTTTCCTCTGAATCAACTAAGCCTTGGCTTTGGCACAACAAACTTAGTGATCCCAGTTAAGCGGAACCCATTGACCTTGGAAAGCTTCGTAATCAATGTCGATGGACAAGAAGTGATCTTGACTTTGGCCAACAAATCACAACTTGGACAAGACACCAATATAGAACAAAGCTCTCGTGATTCAAACACATCTGCGACGGATAAAGGCCTTGACTTTGGCCAACAAACCAATGCCAGTCTTGGATCTTGAGTAAGAATCACTCAATGGAAGGAAAAACGCTTAATATGATGTTGAGGGTTTTTCGCGTGCAATTGGCAACCAATTAATTATCTTTGTTAAGGTCTCATCATCATACACCCTTAAAATGCATTCTAAACACATAATAAGGTGCATAAGTAAATAAATATAATAATGATATGCGGATGGATACTTAACACATTGTTCCTAGAACAAATCTCTCCCTTTCCTCTCTCCCGCTAGCACAAGTATTACTTCTACCCGTTACATAACACTTCTAAAGAAACCTCATTTACATTGAGGGGAATAGGTGAGAAGAGAAATACAAAGAGTAAGGAGGTAATAGGCTGGACTCGCAGGTCCAATTAATAAATTCTAAATTTATTACAACAATTTCCAAAATTGCCCCACCCATCTAATATCCATCCGATATACATTATTCATGCTTCACAACCATGTATTCACACAAGCATGTTATCAATCAATCTAATCCAATTAATTAATCTGAATATTAATGACCATCCAATGTTCAAACAACGATTTGATTTTGCGCGAGTCAAACTCGTTTTGCGAATAAGTACTCAAAGTACGAATTCTTGAATTAAATTAAACTACAACATTAAATCCAATTTAATATGTATTTAATACTAATTCACTATTTAATTCTAAATTAAATATTACACTTTATTAACAAACCTTTACGACTTAGATTCTAAATCTAATCGTTACAGGTCTCAAAGCCCGATTAACATCCAATGTTAATTTAATTAAAGTCCAATAGTCTTTTAATTAATTTCTTAAGGCATAGACTTTTGGTCAATATGGGTCAAACCCAAATACCAAAGCCCATTTAAGGAATCGCCCTTATTTGCCAAGAAACCAATTTAGGCCCATTAGGCCCAATTAAATATTAAAGGTCCATTAGTCATAATTGGACTTTATGGATATGGTTTTGGGCCTAATTAAATATTAAAGGTCCATTAGTCATAATTGGACTTTATGGATATGGTTTTGGGCCCAATTGGATCCAACCAATTTAGCCTAAACCCATCTTGGTGCAACCAAGCCCATTAGAGCCCAATTACAACTTTTAAGGCTCAATTCCAAAATAAGCCCAATTAATTAACTTACAAAATTCCAAATTTCACAATTAATTAATTAAAGTGTATGTCATAATTAATTACCCAAATTAACATTTCCAAAACACAAATTTGTACAATTAATTATGCTCATTAACATCAAAACATGTCCAACACATTTTAATCAAAAATCAAACCCATTTCATGCTTCTATACTCACGGCATTTTGGGGTTTTTATTGTCCGATTCGGTTTCAATCAAATTAAATCCACAATCAACATTTCCCAATTGATTTCAACTCATCCAATGATTAAAATCAAAAAATACCATGATATTTAGGGCATTGTCATTCTCGGCCAAGCCTAGAATTTTGGGGAAAAATGATCCAATCCAATTTTCATGAAATTGATCCAATACAACTTCAATTAAACATCATTCAAGCATACTCAATTAATTAATTTTATCAAATCATGCTCAAAATCAATTTACCCAATTTTAACCCTAAGTTCAAGTTTCATGCTCAATCTAGCTCTGATACCATTTTTGGGTTTCTCTAAGGTCCCAAGGATCAAATCAAGCAATGAAAATCATGTGCGAATACTCAAAGAAGTTGCGGAATACTTACAATGATCGGTTGAGCGAGACGAACACAAAAACTTCAAGCTTTTCTTTTCCAAGGCTCACGGCAGTGGCTGTTTTAAGCTCCTCAATTTTCGGCCATGGAAGGATCTCCAAGCTCCAAGCCTTCGAATGATGATTCCATGCTCACGGGTGCGGTTCCCTATCACCTTCGCAAGAATCCTAAAGCGTGCTAGCACTCTGGAAATTTTGCCGCAAAATTTCCTATTGCTTTTCCTTGGCTCACGGTGAAACCAGGAAAAAATGGAGAAGAAAAGCCCCTTGGGCATGAGAGAAGAAAGAATTAGAGAGATGAAGTTGGTTTGTTGATTGATTTCAAAAATAAATTAAACATATACCAAAATTTGTTTTCAAAAAGTCAAGCTAATTAAAGCCACAACCACTTCCATCAACTATTCACATCACTAATGACAAGTTATCAAATCACTCAAAGTGACTAGACATCACATCAATCGATTGACTAGTGATTTGACGCTAGATGTGACTTATGGGCCACACTTTAATTCGCAATGCGAGTGCGCCCGCAAACACTCCTGGGCTCGGGTTCGCTAATTCCAAATTAATAAAGTTTTCGTTGCGACGTAATTAAATAATTATGCCTAGCAAAATCACTATTCACATCGCTAATGAATTAATTCTAAATTAACTCGTTCGCCCGAATTAAATTCTAAATTTAATTCCGCGTCGAAATCCAATTTCGTATAATATATCGAAAAGATTATTTTATCGATTAATTCCAAATTAATCGTTTTCTCTCTTTAATTAATATTTTATCCCAAATAAAATATCTCCGTAATTAATCCTAGATTAATTTTCTCTCTCATCTAATTAATCCCAGATTAATAAAGTGTGAGTCATACGTCATCGGTGAATCTTCGGGAAGCGACCCATGAGATCCCCGGATATGTTGGCAGTAAATCCGGTCGTCGGACTATCCAAACACGTAAGTACCTCGTACTACGTTTGTACCGATTTACAAGACAAGGTTGGCTTCTAGCAAAGCGCCATGCCTACCCAATTCTCCAGAAATATCCTTACAGGAATATGTGATCTATATCAGGCGTAGTATACGTAGTATTGCGTATTTCGATCCAGTATCGGATGTCACGTGCAAGGCCTGGGGCTGGAATCGTGTCTGCCCCGTACGAAGCACAAATCGGATCTCTGGTAACTAGTCTCTATAATCAGATAATCATGTCCTAGTCATATTATCCCGATGACTGCAGTACATAAGAGAACCAGTTTCGTATCCTACGTGATCATCATCTCCACTATGACTGGAGTGATACTTCCATCTCGACATCACACCCAATACACTATGATTCTCAATATACCCAGAAGAGGCGTACACAGAACCTGTTAAAGCCCTGGACGACCAAAACCAAAGTATATTGATTATCGCAAGTATTAGCGGTGCAAGTCTCAGGTTAAGACCAAATACACCTACCCTGATTCGAACTTCCATAGACACATAGTCATACTACCAATGGAATTCCGAGGGGTTTATCTAGAGCGAAGTTGTTTTCCGTATCATCGGTAAAACACAACCTCCTACTACACTTGCATGAGTATCCTATACCCAAATATATGAGAACTATGTCGTTATACCCTAACAACGCGCACAAGTGTAATGCTAGTCTATTCCGCATTATCGATGTCCAATCTCGATAATACTACGACTAAAGATATTTAATGATTAAACCTTCGTGGATTGATATTGTCTCATATCATCTCAATCCAGGAACTAATTATAAGGACCTCCTATCATTTATACATCTTGGTAATCTAATTACAAATGATAAGAGAGCAATTTCCTTTGTCACATAGTTAATTTGTACAACAACACCATGATCTGTACAAATAGTGACGTTATGGGTCTTAACTGTCCAACATACTCATGCCAAGTAAAATAAGATAATAAATAAAAATAAAAAGAGAATAAATAAAAGGGGTGCCTTCAGGTCTAACCTCTTAAGTCGTCTCTCGGAAGTGCGTTACACATCCGTCGGAAGGGTTGATGCTCCGTAACTCCTCCGATTCACTGGTTCAACGTTTCCCTTCGCTGTTTCACTATTTGGACTGCTGATTTACGGCTATTTCTGGTCACGATTTTGGCTTATGGTTTGTGGGTTTTACGGGGCATTTTCTGGTGCAATTTTGGGCAGTGTAGTTTCGGTGTATTGGGCAGTTTTTTAGGTGCAGTTTGTGGCAGTTTCAGGGTGCAGTTCAGCGGTGTTTTACGGCAGTTTCTGGACGTGGTTTAGGGCAGTTTCGTGAGGTGAATATGGTGTGAAGTAGGGGCAGATTTGTTGCTATTTTGGCGTGAAGATGAGGCGGTTTATAAAGTGACAAGGGCGTGAATTTGAGTGGTCTGTTGAATGAGTCGTTGGATGCATGCTTGGCTGTGTGTGGGGCTTTAGCGTGAGTGTATGGTGAGAGAGAGGGCTGCTGAAGGAGGGTAATGGCGTGAGTGGGGCTGTTGCGTGAAGGGTAGTCTATTTGGTCGATGTGGGATTACTTTTGGCGAGTGAGTGGGTAGTGTTGTGGCGAGATAATGGGCTATTGAAGGGTGCTAGTGGGGTCGTGAGGTGTCTTTAGTTTAGGGTTTTGTGAGTGGGGTTGTTTTTTGTGTGCGTGAGGCTTTTTGTGGGCGAGAGACTACTTGGATTGATGGCTGTGTTGTGGAGGTGTTTTGGCATGATGAATGGGACGTGAATGATGGGTATTTAGGCGTGATGAACGGGACGTGAATGAGGGCTGTTTAGTGAAGGTTTTTGCGGCAGTGGGAGAGGGTTTTAGGCGTGAATGAACTAGGTTATTTTCTTTGAGTTTTCGTGAGAAGGAGCCAGGGGTTTCAAGGTTGGGTTTAGGCTTCTTTTTATAGGCAAAGGGTTGGGGTTTACCTTGTGCGAATAGGGAAATGATTTGTGTATTTATGGGGATATATTGTAATTAGGAATGTCTTTTAATTTGATTTGATTTCTTCTCTTTTGATTAGGGATATGATTTGATTTTATTTGATTTGATCTTTTTTAATTAGGGTAGGTAATTTAATCGAATTAGGAAAGCGTTTGATGAGATTTGATTTGATTTGTTTTATTTAGGCATGTGATTTATGGGATTTGATTTGAATCTTTTAATTTAGGAATGAGATTTGGTGGGATTTTAACATGTGTTTAATATGTGGATTTTTATTTTGGATGTGATTTAATGGGCTTTGGTGGGCGTGTGGACTAGTGTGTGGGCTTGGTGGGCGTTTTGGGCCAAACATGGTATTCAAAACAGAGGTCCAACAAGCGAACCCGATGCTAAACAAACGAATAAAATCTGACAAAATACCGATTTCTTACTTTTCCCTTCCGACGTCCGTTTCCCGCAACTTCCACGACTTAAAAGGTAGTGCCTCTAAATGAGACTCATCATCGGGACTTATATGCAAAAATGTAGTGCTTACAGTCGCCCCCACTTTGATGGGACTTGTGCAGTGTGTGACAATGACAATCCTATCAAAGTTATGCAATGTATTTTTACTTACCTGGCTCGCCAGCTGCCACATGACTTGCCTGTTGCTTCAAACTGAGTTGACATGGTGGTGAGGTGCTTCGCCCCCAAGGTTCATCCCTGTAAGATGCTGCGATCTCTAGGAATCACTACCGACTGAACTGATGAGAGTTGGTCCATTTCTGAACTGTTACTGGGTTGAGATTTTTGAATTGTGCTCCATTTTTGGAGCGCCATTTCCGGCGTGCTAAACCTCATTTTGAGGCGTCACTGGTGGTTGTCCATTCTCGAACTATGCTCCATTTTCGGAGCGCCATTTTCGGCATCTGATGTGTGTTCTCCATTTTAGGAGCGCCATTTTCGACATCTGTTGTGTGTGCTCCATTTTGGAGTACCATTTTCGGCATCTGTTGTGTGTGCTCTATTTTGGAGCACCATTTTCGGCATCTGTTGTGTGTGCTCCATTTTGGAGCGCCATTTTCGACGTCTGTTGTGTGTGCTCCATTTTGGAGCGCCATTTTCGATATCTATTGTGTGTGCTCCATTTTGGAGCGCCATTTTCGGCATCTGCTGTGTGTGCTCAATTTTGGAGCGCCATTTTCGGCATCTGTTGTGTGTGCTCCATTTTGGAGTGCCATTTTCGGCATCTGTTGTGTGTGCTCCATTTTGGAGAGCCATTTTCGGCATCTGCTGTGTGTGCTCCATTTTGGAGCGCCATTTTCGGCATCTGCTGTGTGTGCTCCATTTTGGAGCGCCATTTTCGGCATCTGCAATGTGTGCTCCATTTTGGAGCGCCATTTTCGGCATCTGCAATGTGTGCTCCATTTTGGAGCGCCATTTTCGGCATCTGATGTGATAGTTGTCCCTTTTCGAACTGTGCTCCATTTTGGAGCGCCATTTTCGATGTCTGATGTGGTAGTGGTCCATTTCCGAACTATGCTGTGTGAGAATGTGGCTCATTTTTGAACCGTTAGTTGATAAGAAGTGGCCCATTTTGGAACCATTACTTGATGAGAGGTGGTCCATTTTTGAACCGTTACTTGATGAGATGGTCTTTGCCGCTACAAACTTGTGAATACTAAACAAAAATTGCATGTATGTGATATGTATGCATGTATGCATGAATATCTTTCCTGTTCCGATGGGTTAGGCCTTCCTGGTGCTCCTTGGTGCCATTTGCCTGCAAAAGTCTTTGGTCGCCCCTTTGGCCTGCTCGTAGTTCCTTTTTGTCGATTCTCTCTTGGTGATTGCTCAGATTCCTTTATTCTCATTGCTCAAGTTCTCGATAAATCCCTTATTCACGGGGTGGTTGACTGGTCGCCCCCAGATCTGGACCTCGACCCTGAGACTCATCCCCAAACCTGACACCGATGCTGATGTGGACCTCAACTCTAGGACTCATCAAGAATGTGGGCCTCGCCCTCAAACTGATACTGATGTGGGCCTCGCCCCAGACTGATACTGATGTGGGCCTCGCCCCCAGACTGATACCGATGTGGGCCTCGCCCTCAGACTGATACTGATGCGGGCCTCGCCCCCAAACTGATACTAATGTGGGCCTCACCTCAGACTGATACAGATGTGATGTCGCATATCAACATGTTGTATTGCCTCTCACGAGATAGTCCTGATAGCTAAACATATTTTCGTCCTCAACGGATGCTTCACGTCGAAACCAAAGAACCTTCAAAGTACTTAATATACTCAAATCCGACCGTTTGAGTGCGTGATCTGAACTAGACTCCTAGTGTGTGTGTGCCAAGGCTCTGTCGCAACTTAATCCTTGAGTAAGCCAACTCGATGATTTTGTCTTGGAGAATTGGATCGGTGGGTCTAACCAACCTAGATGTCTTGATCATACTCTGTGATTACTTCTTCTTTCTTTCTTTCGTCTTTTTTTTTTCTTTTGAACTTTTTTTTCTCTTTTTCTGACACACCTACCCTTTAAGGTAGCATTTCTCCTCATGGTGGTCCTAATACTCGCCCATGGGTAGTTTCACGCTTATCGGTTATAGGTGGTCTATTTTTTCTTTTTTATTTTCAAAGACTTTTCTTCGTTTCTAACCATATCATATATCGTAGCATAAGTAAACCAGGATGAACATCCAGGCAAACGGTCATTCACTAATCTGCCATCTCTTCAACTAGTCATCTTGCCGACCACTCAGGCTTCCACTACTAAGATCCAGTAATTAAGTGCTCGTGAGTCTAGCCGAGATCAACTACTCAAAATATCGGACGAGAGTACATCTCGCACTTATCGTTTCTAAGGTTTCACCCCAAAGCAAATAATGTCATCACCGGACTTATGCCTAACTATTAGGGACTAAAAACAAACAATTTTTTTTTGTTTTTTTTTTTGTTTTTTTTAGGCCCCCCAATGGTCTTTTTATCCTTGCCGTAAAATTTTCTGTTTCTCGGTTTCTTTTTTTCCCCGACATCCAGGTTTCCTAAACTCTTCTTGACAAGTCTTATTTTATCCCTAACCCAACGGATATCTATGATGGCTTTTAAGACACAGGGGTTAACATGATGCATGTATGCAGGAGATGCATGAAATGCGTGTGATGCATGGAATGTATAAGTCGGCCCATTATCATTTTAAAGCATTCAATCATACTATTGCGACATGCAAACTTGTCCCAGTTGAAAAAAGGCCCAACATGTTTACACTTTTGCGATAACATGGCTAAACAACTTCAAATGATAAGAGGCCTAAACGTAAAATGGCCCATCGGTATTTTAGAAGCTTTTGGCCCGATTGCCATAAAGCACGGACTCGTCCCAGTTTAAATGGCCCAACAAGCCCATACCTCATGACAAAAGGTCCAACTGAATCCAAATGATGATGGTCCTAAACATAGGCATAAACGGATAGTTTCTATTGGTCCTACAACTACAGTTCACATGTGGGTTTACGGGGGTGTAGACAAAGGCTCCCGCTGACGAAGGATTACCCATAACTAGGATTCCCCACTCAAGGGTTCGAGCGACCAAGTGAGCGCATATTTTTTATACCTTAAGGTACGTGCCAATGAGTTACGGTGTGTGACTGACTATCAAATGGATTTCCCATTGAAGATTCCCCAGAGGGAGGGTGGAGCAAACTCTCTTAAATACCCAAGCCTCTTAGGCTCTTATCGCCTTGGTGACAGGAATAAACAACAAGTCCTCCAAATTAGTCCATCACAGTAAGCTTCGAGTAAATGATTATTTAGGTGCCTTCATGGATTTTCTTTATAGAAAGGTAGTGAATGGAGAAAGACACCAAACCATTACCAAGCTCTAATGATGCCTTTGATTAAACCCTTCAACCCACGGTAGACACGGTTAACTAAATCACAAATCACAAATATTACAAGACATTATTTCGGGGCCGATTCCCTATCCCCAGTGGAGTCACCAGACTGTAGGACACATAAATCGGCGATGCCGTTCCAGTCTTACGGCCTAGTCGGGAGTACGGAATAGCCCACGAGGGAACTAAACCGGAGAAAAAACATGGAGTCACCACCCAGTGTGAACTGGGAAAATGATTTAAGGCCGCACTCACCCATAGCAATGGAAAACCTCAAACCGTTGGGTTAGAATAGTCCCTTATTTATGCCACTTATAATGAACGGATTTGTGCAATAATTTAACCAATTCTACATAGCATATATTCACTGTTTGGGCTGCTATTTTACTTTGTTTTACAGCTATTTCTGGTCACGGTTTTGGCTTATGGTTTGCTGGTTTTACGGGATATTTTCTGGTGTAGTTTTGGGCAGTGTAGTTTCGGTGTTTTGGGCAGTTTTTTAAGGTGCAGTGTGCGGCAGTTTCACGGTGCAGTTCAGTGGTGTTTTGCGACAGTTTCTGGATGTGGTTTAGGGCATTTTTGTGAGGTGAATATGGTGTGAAGTAGGGGCAGATTTGTTGCTGTTTTGGCGTGAAGATGAGGTGGTTTATAAAGGGATAAGGGCGTGAATTTGAGTGGTCTGTTGATGGATTCGTTGGATGCATGCGTGGCTGAGTGTGGGGCTTTAGCATGAGTGTATGGTGAGAGAGAGGGCTGCTGAAGGAGGGTAATGGCGTGAGTGGGGCTATTGCGTGAAGGGTAGTCTATTTGGTCGATGTGGGATTACTTTTGGTGAGTGAGTGGGTAGTGCTGTGGCGAGATAATGGGCTATTGAAGGGTGCTAGTGGGGTCGTGAGGTGTCTTTAGTTTAGGGTTTTTGAGTGGGGTTGTTGTTTGTGTGCGTGAGGCTTTTGTGGGCGAGAGACTGCTTGGATTGAAGGCTGTGTTGTGGAGGTGTTTTGGCGTGATGAAGGGGACGTGAATGAGGGGTATTTAGGCGTGATTATGGGGACGTGAATTAGGACTGTTTAGTGAAGGTTTGTGCGGCAGTGGGAGAGGGTTTTAGGTGTGAATGAACTAGGTTATTTTCTTTGTGTTTTCGTGAGAATGAGCAGGGGTTTCAAGGTTGGGTTTAGGCTTCTTTTTATAGGCAAAAGGTTGGGGTTTACCTTGTATGAATAGGGAAAGGATTTGTGTATTTATGGGGATATCTTTTAATTAGGAATGTCTTTTAATTTGATTTGATTTCTTCTCTTTTGATTAGGGATATGATTTGATTTTATTTGATTTGATCTTTTTTAATTAGGGAAGGTAATTTAATCGAATTAGGAAAGCGTTTGATGAGATTTGATTTGATTTGTTTTATTTAGGCATGTGATTTAATTTAATTAGGAATGTGATTTATGGGATTTGATTTGAATATTTTAATTTAGGAATGAGATTTGGTGGGATTTTAACATGTGTTTAATGTGTGGATTTTTATTTTGGATGTGATTTAATGGGCTTTGGTGGGCGTGTGGGCTAGTGTGTGGGCTTGGTGGGTGTTTTGGGCCAAGGATGGTTTTCAAAACAGAGGTCCAACAGCGAACCCGAAGCTAGGCAAACGAATTAAATCCAACAAGATGTCAATTTCTGACTCTTCCATTCCGACGTCCGTTTCCCGCGACTTCCATAATTTAAAGAGGTAATGTCTCCATGTGAGACTCATCATCAGGACTTATATGCAAAAATGTAGTGCCTATACGCGGTAAAGACAAGCAGTTCAGGAACAAAGCCCAGGGAATAAAGCCCACACTCAACACATTTCGGGAATCAAGCCCACTTTCAACACAGTTCGGGATTAAAGCCCAGGGATTAAAGCCCACAATCAATTTAGTTCGGGAATAAAGCCCGCACTCTCAACACAGTTCGGGAATAAAGCCCACAATCAATTCAGTTCGGGAATAAAGCCCGCACTCTCAACAAAGTTCAGGAATAAAGCCCGGGGAATAAAACCCACTTTCAACACAGCTCGGGAACAAAGCCCATGGAATAAAGCCCGCACTCTCAACATAATTCGGGAATAAAGCCTAGGGAACAAAGCCCACTCTCAACTTAAATAGGGAACAAGACCCACAACTCAATTTCGGAACAAGACCCACAACTCAACTCAAATAGGGAACAAGACCCTCAACTCAAATCAGGAACATGACCCACAACTCAAATAGGGAACAAGACCCACAACTCAACTCAAATAGGGAACAAGACCCACAACTCAAATCGGGAACAAGACCCACAACTCAAATCGGGAACAAGACCCACAACTCAAATCAGGAATAAGACCCACAACTCAAATAGGGAAAAAGACCCTAAACTCAATAGGGAACAAGACCCTAAACTCAATTTGGGGAACAAGACCTGCATCTCATTTCGGGAACAAGACCCATAACTCAGATCGGGAACAAGACCCACAACTCAAATCGGGAACAAGACCCACAACTCAACTCGGGAACAAGACCCTCAACTCAATTCGGGAACAAGACCCTCATCTCAATTTGGGAACAAGACACTCATCTCAATTCGGGAACAAGACCCTCACCTCAATTCGGGAACAAAACAATCAACTCAATTCGGGAACAAGACCCACTCGATGGTTCGGGAACAAAGCTCTAGGGTCAAAGCGCCACCACCTCATATCAGTAACGATTCAGGAATGGAGCACCCCTCATATCAGCAACGGTTCAGGAATAGACCACCTCTCATACAGTAACGGTTCGGGAATGAACCATCTTACATCAGCTCAGTTCGGTAATTAATCCTAGAGATTGCAGCATTGTAGGCACTACATTTTACATATAAGTCCCGATGATGAGCCTCGTACGGAGGCACTACCTATTATGTCGCGGAAGTTACGGGAAACAGACTTTGGAAGGGAAAAGTCAAGAATTGACGTTTTATTAGACTTTATTCGCTCGTTTAGTTTCGGGATTGCTCGTTGGACCTCCGTTTCAAAATCACCCTGGCCCAAACCCCCGCAAGCTATACTTCCTTGACCCAAACACCTCAGCACACCACCACTCATAGCCTTTATCCACACCACACCTCACGTCCATGCACCATGTAACAAGCCTTCACGCCATTCACTCCCCACTCAACCTTCACGCCTATTTTGCCCCATTTCACGTGAACCATCTCCCATGCAAAGCCATGCAACCAAAATCCACTCATTTACCCCTCCACTAACTATTCAAACAACCAAATTAACCTTCCACCAAGCATGCCCCACGCCCTTGACCTCAAATTTACCTTACCCCCATTTCAACAAATTTTTCCAAGCCATTAATGCCCTCCCCTCACCAAGTCAAGCATGACACATCAAGCATTTAATCTAGCAACCCCACGCCCATGACTAAGCCATCCTATTTCCATTTTTTTTCAACAAAGTTAGCCTCCCAATTAATAACCCTCATTAATGTTAGCCTACCCAATAAATGCACCACCACTTGCCTATAAAAGAACCTCAACTCACCCTTGAAACCCCTAGCACATATACAACACAAAAACTCTCTTTTCCTCTCCGAGCACTCGCTCCCCTGCCCTTCATTCTGCCTCCCTTGTTCACGCCAATACAGCAATAAGTAAACAGCCATTGCTCACGCCAAACACCCCTGAAGAACCAGCCCTATTCACGCTCACTGCAACCCCTCAAAACCAGCCTCAAACTCACGCCCACTGCCCTTCATTCCTGCCCCTAAACTCATGCATAAAGCCCCATATACAGCAGCCTTTAAATTCATCGAAACTTCCCCCACTGGAGCTCATTCACTCCAAAACAATTGCACTCAAATATCCCCCTAACTACCGAAAAATAGCCACCAAAGTAACCCCCAAAGTACTAAAAAAACTGCAACCCATTCACTCTTTTTGTCCCACATTAGTTTAGAAACTACTCACCCTTAATTTCCTTCAACACTTCACGCACAAACACCTCACATGCCCCTCGCCCTTAGTCCCACATCGATTAAGAAACACCCCCTAAAGCTTAGACTACTTCACGCTTAAAACAACAAAAGCCAGACACGTAAACCAACCCACTCATAAACCTAAACACACTTACACAAATCAGCACTCCACTAACACATACCAACCATACAGCTTCCCCTCAAATAGCCTCTTACTTCACAACCAGCAGCCCTTAAACACAATACCAGAAAACCCACATCGGTTGTGCATTGGTGTTTACGTGAACCACACTTTGACAAAGTAACAAACTCTCACAACTCAAAAAAGCACACACTCACTCGCACAAACCACTCACAAAACACTTAGCATCCACCAAACTAAAAGCTCACAAACCTAAACACACGCACACACGGCAAACTATTCATGGCACTCACTCGTACAAACCACTCGCTCACACACAGCCGAGACACACAAGCAGCCTCCACCCAAGCAACAATAAACGCACTAAGCCTGACCCCAAGACAACCAGAAACAACCCCTAAACCAAGCCAACAAATTGACTCCAAAACAGTCCCTTAAACAGCCTCCTGCAATCCCCAAAATAATTCTGAAAATCACCCCTTAAACCGAGATAAAAATAGTGAACAAACATACCCCAAAATAGCCAAAACAGTGAACTAAAACCGTCCCCAAACAGTGAGCAAAACAGCAGCAAAAACAGTCCAGAACAGCGACAGAAAATGAAGAAAACAGCGAGAGTAAAATAGCGGAAAATCCGAGAGTTAGAGGGACCAGTAAAAATAGCGGAAACACCAACCCCTTCCGGCGACGTTCTACCGCACTTTCGAGAGACGACAAAAGAGGTTAGACCTGAGGGCACCCCTTTTATTTATTATCCTTTATTTATAGTTATTTTATTACTTATTCGCATGAGTATCATGGATTAGTGTATGATGTGATTTCCGGATGAACGGAATATGTGTTCTCTCTTGCGGTATATCGGATGGAAACCCGGACATAAATTCCGTAGCCGAATCTGAATGGACGGTATTACGGTTTGTACTCGGGATACAATGCCCCATACCACTTGAGAGATTCACATATTCGTTTCATCCAACCTTGTATTCGAGCATAATTATGTTGTTAGTATGTTATTTGTTTCTAAGCATGATTTAGTCGTTAATACGTTATTTCTTTATGCATGATTTAGTTATTTACCTTTCGCAATTGGAGTTTAATTTACGTTTGTGTTTAAGTGATTATTTATATATTCTTAATATTTGATGATTCAACATGCTCATTGTGAGATATCGTACGTTTGTCGTTTATGGGAATTTACTTTTAAATCATACAAACTTACATTTAGGCTGTATATAAACTTAGATGTAGATTACTTTTGCAATGTATGTTGTGTAGACTTGGTTAAATTATTGCACAAATCCGTTCATTACAAGTGGCATAAGTAAGGGACCATTCCGAACCCAACGGTTTTAGGTCTTCTTCCTTGCGAGGGGTGAATGCGGCCTTAAATCATTTCCCGCGTTCACACCAGGTGGCGACTCCATTTTATTTCTCCGGTTTAGTCCCCGCGGGCTAACTCCGTACTCCCAACCGAGCCGCGCGCCTGGAACAGCATCGCCGAATTTCTATGTTCTACAAGCATCTTGCAGGGATGAACCTTAGGGGTCGTAGCACCTCACCACCATATCAACTCAGTTCAAAGCATCTCGCAAAGCAGCAGGTAAGTGCAACAACCGACGAACTAGGTAAGTAAAAAATGCATGCATAACTTTGATAGGGTTGGCACTATCACACACTGCACAAGCCCCATCAAAGTGGGGGCGACTGTAGACACTGCATTTTTGCACAAAAGCCCAATGATGACCCTCGTACGAAGGCACTACCCGATAAGTCACGGAAGTCGCGGGAAACCGACGTCAGAAGGAAAAATTCTAAAATTAATAGCTCGTCAAATTTAAACTCGCTAGTTGGCCGCGGGTTCGCTCAGTTGATTCATGTTTTTAAAATTAAATATTGGCCCAAAGCCCATACAGACCCATCCAAAACCCTAACACAACCAAGAAACCCTAACCCTAGCTCACCACTATATAAAGACCACTTAAACCAAACCCTAACCCACCTGCAACATACGGCCATTCACAAAATTCAAACAAAAAAGACAAACCCTAAACTCATTTCAAGACTCACGCCTCTCTCCCCCTAGACTCTTCACTCACTCCTTCGACACTTTGAACCAAGAAACCCTAGGCATGCCCTCTCTCTCTCCCTTCTACCTCCACGCCACTCTTACTTCTCTCTCATTGAACCACACAGCAACCTCCACTAGACAGAGACCATCTACGAAAACAATCACAAAAAAAAACCTAACTCTCGGCTACTCTCTCTACCCTCTCTCCTCCCCCATGCACACACAACTCACAGCCTAAAAAGCTAGTTCTCTCTCTTCTCACGGTAACACACACTCACATAAGAAGCAACAAGCGACAAATCACCTCCGAAAAACCACACAACAATCAACCAAGCACCCCCTACTGGACCCGGCATCGAAAACCAACAAAACACACACAAAGCAGCCCAAAAAGTCAGCAATTAACGTGAACCCTAGACACCTTTTTTGGAAGCCACAAACATCACCAAAATAGCCCTCCACCACGTGAACAAAGCAATATGCCCACCAACTCACACAAAGAAGATAACCCTAACTCACGCCACACAACAGCCCTTTGATCGAGCTAACAAACTGCCAACCACGCACACACCGATTCCACAAACATCAACACCCTTTAACCAGCCCTCCACCACGTAATCGAAACAAACAAACTAGCCCTTTTCATCAAGCAGCAAATAACAGCAAAAACAAACTATGGAGATCTGAACGTAAAGACCCTTCACCGAACCCTTAAGCAACAAGCCACCGAACATAAAGAAACAAAAAGAACAGAAGCCCCATGGACGTGCAGCAGCCAACGTAAATATCAAATCATCACCCATTACTGAGAAAATAAGAACCAGATGAACGAGAAGATCGAGCCCCTAATGACCTAAAACAACAGTCCCAAATCCCCAGCCGAACAGCCAATCTAAACACCAAAAATAGTCCCAATGAACAATCGAAAATCATCCCCAAAACAACCCTCTATGTCACCGAAAATAACCTCAAAATAGTGAGTGAAAATAGTCCATAAACCAGTCCTAAAACACCCAAAACAGCCCCCTGAAAATAATCTAAAACAGTCCCCCCAATACAGTGAATAAATCACCCAAAAACAGTCCCCAAACACCCCAAACAATAGTGAACAAAACAGCGAAAAAGTGAGTGAAAATAGAGAAAATAGCGAGTGGAAACAGCGAAACAACGAACCAAAAAAATAGCGGAAACGTTAACCCTTCCGGCGACGTCCCGACGCACTCTCGAGAAGCGACTTAAAAGGTAAGACCTGAGGGCACCCCTTGTTCTATTTTATTTTGTTGTCCTGGAAACGGCATTCTTGGTTGGACGTGGAATATGTCCAACCGGGCATGCGAAGTCCTACATTGAAAATGGCCAAATTCTTTGGGTCACATATTTATTATTCCGCATTTATTTCGTATTATTAGTATTTTATTATTCTGCATTTAATTTACATTTATTGTTATTTTATTGTTCCGTATTTTCATTTTTGTGTTATTTATCTTCCTTGTTATTTCGCATGTTTGTCTCTTCGGTTATTTATGGTTATATGCATTATCGTATGTTATGTCTGTCTACATTGGGTTAATGCTTGAGTGTTGCCTCTCGTAGTATATCAGATGGAAACCCAGATGTAAATTCTGTAGCCGAATCTGAATGGACGGTACTGCAGTCTGTACTTGGGATACAACTCCACGTACCGCTAGGGGAAACACTCATGCATGTGTTTATGTGATTATATATGTCTTTTTTGTGATCTCGTTCGAACGCATTTCCGAACGCTACTCGAATATATGCATGCTTGCCTCTTTGGTTATTCCTTTCTGTATCATGTGCTTAATTATCTACCTTTATTATTAACATTTCTATTGTCATTGCCGCACGTCTCCGATTAACATGTTCATAGAATTATGCATTGGTTTTCACTTACATTTATATTTATGGGTGTGCAAACTTGTATGTCATTTGAATTATCTCGCATAAGTTGCAGAAGACTTGGTTACACTATTGCATAAATCCGTTCATTACAATTGGCATAAGTAAGGGACCATTCTGAACCCAACGGTTTGAGGTCTTCCCTTGAGAGGGGTGAGTGCGGCCTTAAATCATTTCTCAGTTCACACTGGGTGGCGACTCCATTTATTTCTCTGGTTTAGTCCCCCGTGGGCTACTCTGTGCTCCTGAACGGGCCGCGAGCCAGAACAGCGTCACCCACCTCTGTGGCCGTGTCTACACTAGGTCATGATTATCCAATTACAGAGACTAGTTGATAGTGATTCGATATATGCTTCGTACGGGACATACACAATTTCAACCCTAGGCCTAGCATGTGACATCCGATACTGGATCGTATTACGCAATACATTATATACTATGCCTGATACAGATTATATATTCTTCGTTAAATATTTCTGGAGAATTTGGTAGACACGATGCTTTGCTAGAAGCCAACCATGTCTTGTAAATCGGTGAGAACGTGGTACGCGGTATGCATGTGTCAGATAGTTCGAAAACTGTATTTACTACCAACATATCCAGGAATCTCTTGGGTCACTTCCCAAAGATCCACTGATGACATTTGACTCGAACAAACTTAATCCGGGATTAATTATGAGAGAGAAAATTAATCTAGGATTAATTACGGTAAGAATTAATCTGGGATTAATTATGACAAGAATTAATCTGGGATTAATTATGAGAGAGAAAATTAATCTGAGATTAATTACGGTAAAAATTTATCTGGGATTAAATTCGTTTAGAAGAGAGAACACAATTAATTTGGAATCAATCGGCAAAATAAATTTAATAGTAAAATTGGATTTTACTATTTAATTTATTTAATTGAGCTAAAATAATATATCGGATATATTAATTGAAATTATATTTTAATACGAAATTAAAATTGGATTTTAATTCAAGCGAACGAATTAATTTGGAATTAATTCGTAAGCGACTTTCGTAATAATTTTGTTAGACATTATTATTTAATTAATTGGATTTAATTACGTCGCGACGGAAAATTCGTTTAATCGGATTAAACGAACCTGAGCCCAAAGGTGTTGTAAGAGCCAACTAAATTGGAATTTAAAGTGTTGGGACCCACTTTACTTATATCAAATGTTTGACATTTGATAGAGGTAGTTGGGCTTTAAATTAAATGAAACCATTTACTTTTTCACCAACCTTGTTTTTGGAAAAAATTACTTTAACTTGGTTTTGGAAACCAAGACAACACAACACAAAATTCTCTATTTCTCTTCTCCTACCATTGTCGAAACACTATTATTCATTGGAGGAAAAATTTTGTTTCATTTTTTTGGACAAAGCTCGCACTTTGGGAGTCATAGAAAGGTGATAGGGAAACTCACCCAAGAGTTTGGAACTCAAAAAAAAACTTTTGGAACTTCAAGAACAAATTCAAAAAAAATTTATTAGGTGGTTCAATTCTCTCTTCTCTTCTCGAGTGGTCATCTAATACTCTCGGGCAAAAGAGGGCTTGGAACTTCACGAACAAAGAAATTTATAGGTGGTTCAATTCTTTTCTCTCATAGTGGTCTAATACTATGGGTAGCTCACTTTTACTTTTATTGTTATTTTCAATCATACCACACATCATAACACAAGCAAATCAGGATTGACATTTAGGCGAACGGTCATTCACCTACCTACAATTTCTTCAACTAGTCACTTTGCCAACTACTCAGGTTTTCACTGCTAAGAACCATAATAAAGTGCTTACGAGTCTAACATAGATCAATCACTCAAAGTATCAGATAAAAACACATCAAGAGTTTATCGTTTCTAAGGTTTCACCCTAAAGCAAACAATTTCATCATCGGACTTATGCCTAACTATTAAGGACTAAAAATAAGCAATTTTTCTTTTCTCTTTTCTTTTTTTTTTTTTTTTTTTTTTTTCACAATGGTCTTTCTATCATTGCCGTAAATTTTTCTTTTCCTCGGTTTCCTTTTCACCGATATCCATGTTTGTTAAACTCATCTTGACAAATCTTTCTTCCTTATCTAACCCAACGGATATCTATGATGGCTTTTAAGACACGGGGTTAACATGATGTGTGTATGCATGAGATGCAAGTGGTTATCAAAACAACATATATCCTTCTGACTGTCCGAAATTTCTAAGCCCGTCAAGGTTTTCATACAAGTCGGGTCATTGTCATTTCAAAGCATTCAATCATATTATTGCGAGGTGTAAACTTGTACCAGTTGAAAAAGGCCCAACAGGTTTACATTTTTGCAATAACGTCGCTAACCAACTTCAAATGATAGGGGGCCCAAACATAAAGTGGCCAATCAGTATTTTAGAAGCTTCCGGCCCAATTGTCATAAGACAAAAACTCATCCCAGATTAAATGGCCCAACAAGTTCACATCTCATGACAAGAAGTCCAACTGAATTCAAATGATGATGGTCCCAAACACAAGCATAAAATGGTGGCTTCTATTGGTCATACAACTATGGTTCACATATGGGTTTATATGAGTGTAGACAAAGGCTCCCGTCGGTGAAGGATTGCCCATAATTAGGCCTCCCCACTCAAGGGTTTGAGCGACCAAGTGAGCGCACCTTTTTTATATGCTAAGGTACGTGCCAACGAGTGATGATACATGACTGACTGTCAAATGGGTTTCTTATTGAAGATTCCCCAGAGGGAGGGTAGAGTAGACTCTCTTAAATACCCAAGCCTCTTAGGCTCTTATCGCCTTGGTGACAGGAATAAACAATATGTCCTCCAAATTAGTCCATCACGGTAGCTTCGAGAAAATGATTATCTAGGTGACTTCACAGCTTTTCCTTATAGAAATGTAGTGAATGAAGGAAGACACCAAACCATTACCTAGCTCTAATAATGCCTTTGATTAAACCTCTTAAACCCACTGTAGACAAGGTTAGCTAAAACAAAAATCACAAACATTACAAGACATTATTTCGGGGCCGATTCTCTATCCTCAGTGGAGTCACCAGACTGTAGGACACAGAAATCAGCGACGCTGTTCCAGGCTCGCGCCCTGGTTGGGAGTACGGAGTAGTCCGCGAGGGAACTAAACCAGAGAAATAAAATGAAGTCGCCACCCAGTGTGAACTGGGAAAATGATTTAAGGCCGCACTCACCCCTCGCAAGGGAAGAGCTCAAACCGTTGGGTTCAGAATGGTCCCTTACTTATGCCACTTGTAATGAATGGATTTGTGCAATAATCTAACCAAGTCTACGCAACAATAACCTACATATAAGTTCGCATACAACCTATATCTAAGTTTGCATGTAACTTATATCTAAGTTTTCATGTAACCTGTATCTAAGTTTGCATATAACCTATATCTAAGTTTGCATGCATAAAAGTAAGTCAAAATAACGGCAAGCACGCAATCTCATGAACGCATTAAATTGATAAACATGGCAATATAAATAAATAATAATCTAAACATAAACCTAGAAGAGATATAATTAAGTTCCTAATACGAAAGAAACAACTAAATCATGCTTGGAAATAATAGGCTAAACAACTAAGTCATGCATAAAAATAACATACTAAACAACTTAATCATGCGTAAAAGTAACATATTATTTCTAATAAACAACGAATAAACACAAGATTAGATGAAACGAAATATGTGCGTTTCTCAAGCGGTACGTGGAATTGTATCCCGAGTTCAGACCGCACTACTGTCCATTCGGATTCGGCTATGGAATTTACGTCCGGGTTTCCATTCGATATACCACGAGAGATAGCACAAAATCATTCATCCCATGGCCACAACTGACCGGCGTAAACACACACGTATAACGCAAGCGCACGTATCGTTCAAGTAGTATAAAAATATCGATCCCACGAGGACTTAATTCCTACTGTTGTTATTAATTATTGAATCTATTTAATTACAAATATCTAATTAAAGGGGAAAATGGAATTGATTTCTTGATTGGTTTGATTGTAGATTTGCTAAAAAGATAAAAGAAAATACTAAGGAAAATACAGATAAAAAGATATAAGGTTGTGAATTCTTTTAATATCATTTAAAAGATGAAGTGATTATTTTATGTTTGTGTAATAAATCTGTTTACTAACCTGGAACACTAAATTATGTAAAAGCCTCTTCCGATGGTCAACTACAAATACCCAGTATAACCCAATTGAACCATATTCCTATGTCAACCACATTACCTGGATTCATTAAGTCTAGTTCCAATTATGGCTACCCCCGCCCTACAGGTATATTCCTATCCTGTAAGGAAATCTATTAAAGGGTTATCTATCCTCAAGAAGATCGTGGGTTATTAAGTCTAAGGCTGAAACCTAAAATCCCTATGTCTAGTTCATTTTAGATTAACCATATCAATCTTATTGGTGATCAGACAATAAGAAGCTTTAAGCTTAAGACTTAATAAGTAAACTTATTAATTACCCAAACTATAAAATAATCCCTTATAAACTATTGATATTAAAAGTCATCACAACCCCTAGTTAACTAACACATAACTAGGACTAATAAAAACATAAAAATAAAAGACATAAAATAAAAATACTGAAAAGTAAAATAAAATAAAATGTTAAGGTAAAAGGAATTATTCCTACTATTACTTATTTAGATATCTCCCATTAAAATAATATAAAAACTTGTAATTATTACCAGCCATAAAGGCGGAACCAAAATAACCAGCCATAAAGGCGGAACCAAAATAACCAGCCATAAAGGCGGAACCAAAATAACCAGCCATAAAGGCGGAATATATGTTTTATTACCCACCGACCAATCTGGCGGTATCCTGATTAAGTCCAATTTAAATAGTAAATATATTATTTTAAGGGAGATGAATCTAAATAGCAATAGTAAAAGAAATTACCTTTCACCCGAACATAAAGAAATTACCACATCACGGTAAATAGTAAAAAATGTAAAAAGTAAAAAGTAAATAGTAAAAACTGTAAAAAGTAAATAGTAAATAGTAAAAACTGTAAAAGAAAGTAAAAAGTAAAAATTAAATTACTATTATTACAAAAAGTAATTAAAATTATTTACAAAACTTAAAAAAAATAAAAACTAAAGACTTTTAGAGAGAGAAACTCTCTCTTTAGAAGGAATTGAAGAGAGAGGATGGGATACAAATTTCTGAAATCGGGTTCTGAATTTATAGGCTTCAATGGGGTGCGCGCGTCGCGCCGCGAGTCCAGCGTCGCGACGCGCGCTACAGTGACACGTATCACTTGCTGGTTCGTTGACTCAGATCTGATCCGCTGACGTGGCACTGTTCATGACGTCATCGCTTACGTCATGCTGACGTGTCAACTGTTCATGACGTCATTGCTTGCGTCATGGTGATGATGTGGCGACACGTGGCATGACACGTGGGGCGGCGGCCGTCGGACGAATGAGAGCTTGACACGTGGCGCTCTGTGATTGGCTGATGATGACGTGGCACGTTGACTCGGTTGACTTGCTGACGTGGCTGCTGATGTGGACGATGATGTGGCGACACGTGGCATGACACGTGAGGCGGTGGCCGTCCGAGCAATGATATCTTGACACGTGGCACGGCGCACGTTAGCATCTCTGTTGTGATGGTGACACGTGGCATGCGCACGTTAGCAAAGTCAACTTTTTTCAGATTCTGATTTTGTGGACCCGGCGCATTTTAGCAACTTCGGCGCAGTCTTGGCGTCGCGGCGCGCAGGGTTCCAGCGTCGCGACTCGCAGAAGAAGGAATTTTTCCTGTTGACGCATTTTTGACCGGTTTTGTCCCAAATTGCCTCCAGTGCTGTCCAAACTTTATTTATCTGCAAAATAACAACAAAACACATCAAAACGTTCATAAAACTCGAGAAACAATACAAAACATTAGGTCAAATGAGTGGGAAATAGTGATATAAATACCACTCATCAACAACACACATGAATCCACAATATGCATTCAAAGAAATAATAATAAATAATAGAAAAAGAACGGGAATAAATAAAAGGGTGCCCTCAGATCCAACCTCTTAAGTCGCCTCTTGGAAGTGTGTTACACGGTTTTCGGAAGGGTTGATGCTCCGTAACTTTTCCGATTTACTGGTTCGTTGTTTTCCTTCGTTGCCTCGATGTTTTAGGCTGATGTTGCTCACTGTTTTGCTATAGTTTTGGTCATTATTTTTACGGTATTTGGGCTGTGTTTCAGGGCAGTTTTATTCGGTGATATAAGGTGCAGTTTATGGGCAGTTTCAGTGGTCAAAAGGGGGCTGTTTTCATGCAGTTTTGGTGTGGGTTTCTGGACTGTTTGGGCGTGAATTAGGGGGATTTTTAGGGCTATTTTAGTTGTCATTTTTGCCGAGTTGTTGCTATGCTGCTAAGTGTGTTGAGAAGGGCTGTGTGTTGAAGGTTTATTGGCTTTTATTTGGCTTATGGGTTCGTGAGGAGGGGTGATTTTACATGTGCATGGGGTTGTGATGAGTTAGGGTTTCATGGGGCTGAGGGGCGTGACGTGGAGGGTTTTCTTGTTATCACGTGGATGGCAGTTTGTTTTTCAGTTGTGAGGGGTTGTTATGGTTCGTGGATTATGGGTTAGTGCATGCCGAGTGGGTCCTTGTTGTTGTCGGTTTTGAGTGATGCTGGCGTGATCTGTGAGGGCTGCGATGGCTTGTATCTATTTTGGTTCACGTGCTGTGTATGCCGAGAGTGAGGGACGTCGGTTGCATGGAGTGAGCAGGCTGGTGAGGTGTTGCGTGAAGGAACTGTTGGATGAGTGGGCTGGTGAGGTGTTGCGTGAAGGGGAATGAAGCACTATGCGTTATGGGAGGGTTTGTTCAAGTTAGGCTGCGAATGAATTAGGGTTTATTTTGTTTTGTGAAGCCGTGTGAGAAAGATGAGAAGAGAAGAGAGGCAAGAGAGAAAGGGTTATGGATTATTTTTTTGGTGAGGCCGTGAATGAGCTCCAGCCAGGGGGAAGGTTTTGGTTTATGTCTCTTTTTATAAGAATGGGTTAGGGTTGTCCTTGTTCGGGAAGGAAATAAATATTGTGTAATTATGGGGATATCTTTTAATTAGTGTGCTATAAGGAAAAGATCTCTCTAATTTAGGGAGGTGATTTGTTTTAGTTTAGGAAAAGCATTTATGGGATTTGATTTGATTTCTTTAATTAGGGAAGGTGATTTAATTTAATTAGGAATGTGATTTATGGGATTTGATTTGATTTTATTTAGTTTAGGCATGTGATTTAATTTAATTAGGAAGGTGATTTATGGGATTTTAACATGTGTTTAATGTGTTTGAATATTTTTGGATGTGATTTAATGGGCTTGGAGGCTTATGGGCGTGTAGGATGGTTAGTTGATGGGCTTGGGTGTGTGGTTGGTGGTGTGTGGGCTTAGGTGTAGCTTGGTGTAGGTTGCAGGGCTTTGGGCCAAAGATGAATTTTAGAACAGAGATCCAACGAGCAAACCCGAAACTAAGCAAATGAATTAAGTCCAACAAGGTATTGATTTCTGACTTTTCCCTTCCGCCATCCGTTTCCCGCGACTTCCGCAACTTAAAGGGTAGTGCCTCCATATGAGGCTCATCATCGGGACTTATATGCAAAAATGCAGTGTCTGCACTTGTTTCATAAACAATTGTGTGTTAAATATGGTTTCCAAAACCATGTTGGTTAAAAGCAAGTGGTTTTCTAAAAACCATTCACTTTTGCCAACTATCATCATCACCTTTGACAAGAGATGTGAGTGGTGGGTCCCACCCAATTAAATTCAAAATTCAAGTGGGATTAGACAACACACTTCGGACTCAGTTACGTTTAATCCAATTAAACGAAATTTCCGTCGCGACGTAATTAAATCCAATTTAAATAAATAATAATGCCTCGTAAAATCATTACGAAAGTCGCTAACGAATTAATTCTAAATTAATTTGTTCGCTAGAATTAAAGTCTAATTTTAATTCCGAATTGAAATCCAATTTCAATTAATATATCCAATATATTATTTTAGCCCAAATAAATAAATTAAATAGAAAAATCCAATTTAACTATTAAATTTATTTTACCGATTAATTCCAAATTAATCGCGTCCTCTCTTTTTCACTAATTAATCCCAAATTAATTCATGACGCAATTAATCTCAGATTAATTCTTTCTCTGTTAATTAATCCCAGATTAATTCTTGCCGTAATTAATCCCAGATTAATTTTTTCTCTCATAATTAATCCCAGATTAATTCTGTTCGAGTCAAATGTCATCGGTGAATCTTTGGGAAGCGACCCAAGAGATCCCTGGATATGTTGGCAGTAAATACGGTCATCGAACTATCCGAATACGTGCTTACCCGGTACCATGTTCTTACCGATTTACAAGACATGGTTGGCTTCTAGCAAAGCACCGTGCCTACCCAATTATCCAGAAATATTCTTTACAGAAATATATAATCTTTGTCAGATGTAGTATACGTAGTATTGCGTATTACGATCCAGTATCGGATGTCAAATGCTAGGCCTGGGGCTGGAATTGTCTCTGCCCCGTACGAAGCATATATCAGATCTCTGGTAACTAGTCTCTATAATCGGATAATCATGACCTAGTCATATTACCCCGATGACTGCAATACTTAAGAGTACCAGTTCTGTATCCTACGTGATCATCATCTCAATATGACTGAAGTGATACTTCTATCTTGACATCACACCATATAGACTACGATTCTCAGTATACCCAGAAGGTGCGTACACATAATCTGTTAAAGCCCCGGACGACCAAAACCAAAGTATATTGATTGTCGCAAGTATTAGCGATGCAAGTCTAAGGTTAAGACCAAATACACCTACCCTGATTCGAATTCCCATAGACACATAGTCATACTACCAATGAGATTCTGGGGTGTCTATCCAGAGCGAAGCTGTTTCTATAACATCAGTAAACAGAACCTCCTATTACACTTGCATGAGTATCTAATACCCAAATATATGAGAACTATGCCGTTACGCTTCCATAACACACACAAGTGTAATACTAGTATATTCCGTATTATCGATGTCCAGTCTCGATAATACTACGACTAGGGATATTTAATGATTAAACCTTACGTGGATTAATACTGTCTCATATCTTATTAATCTGGTACTAATCATATAGACTTTTATCATTTATATATCCCGGTAATCCAATTACAGTTGATAAAATAGCAATTTCCTTTGTCACATAGTTAATTTGTACAACAACACCATGTTCTGTACAAATAGTGATGCTATGGGTCATAATTGTCCAAGAATCTCCCACTTGGCCTATAGCCAATCACTCAAGTGTCCTACACCTGAACTATGTACGGGTCGCTCAAACTTCTGCTAAAAACAGCTTTCATGAGTGGATTTGCAAGATTATCATCTGATACGATTTATTTGATCATCACATCGCCATGATGTATGATCGAACGAATCAGATGAATTAGTTGAAGTACATACTTGGATCATTGATGAGACTGCGGTTCCTTAGCCTGCGATGTAGCCTAGCTCAGCTGCTAACAGAACTACTCCTAATCCAATTAGGATTATATAGATCCAAAATGCTTCTTTTGCTGCCTTAGCTGCAACAATATTCTTCTTTTGTTATTTATTCGGAAACAGTATCTTGCTTCGAAGATTTCCAACTCACTGTTCCGTTATTCAAACTAAATATGTACCTTTATTGTGACTTAAAGTCGTCTTTATCGGTTTGGAAACTTGCAGCGGTGAACCTAGTTACCTCAAGTTCTCTTTTCCCAATATTTTAAGAACGCATCTTTAGTTCGTCTAAGATACTTAAGGATGTTCTTAACTTCAATCCAGTGACCATCATGAGGTGAGATCAGAAACCCGTACCTCCCAGGTTGTTTTCTGACTCTCTCTGACCTACGCGGTTCTTGTGTATTTGAAGATTATAGGTATAGTTTCATCCCTGATGAACTGTTGGTGTTCCGCGAGGACTCGGTGCCTGGAACAGTATTACTCTGATTTTCATCGAGTTTTACTTTCCTCCACTTACCACTGCATTTAAGAATTCCTCTTAGGAAAATCGCATGGAGAGCAACAATTATATTGTTCTCTTGTGAGTTGTATAAGTACTATACTTTGGTTTCCTTTGGACAACCTAAAAATAGGCACTTATCCGATTTGAGTTCTAGTTTGGTATCATCCAAACATATGTCCAGCATTCCCAAATCATCACGAGTGAGAAACCCGATTTCTTTCCTGTTCATATCTAATATGAAGTCTATCTAACAAATTTTCATGGAACCTTATTCAAAATAAGTATTGCACTATTCAATGCTTATGCTCAGAAGGAAATTGGTAGCTCAGAGTGACACATCAGTAACCTTACCATGTCCAACAAAGTTTGATTTCTCTGTTTTGACACACCATCAAATTGAGGTGTCCCGGGAGGAGTCCACTATGAAATAATAATATACTCTTTCAAGTAATCTTGAAACTCATATGTTTAAGTATTTTACACTATGGTCCGACCGTAATGTTTTTAATACTTTTACCGGTCTGTTTTTCTTACTTCGTGTCGAAACCCTTTGAATTACTCAAAAGTTTCTGACATGTGTTTCATAAGATACACATAACCGTAACGCGATGCCACATCCGTAAAGGTTATGAAGTATTCATATCCACATCTAGCCTAGCTAGATATAGGCCCACTTACGTCACTATGAACGAGGGCTGATAGATCGGTGGCACTTGCACTTTTACCAAGTAAAAGGTGTTTTAGGCACTTTGCCTAATAAACTAGATTCATAGACATCATTTGAATTAGAATCAAATCTGTTCTAGTATCCACTCTTCGAAATTGTGGATATACGAGTCTTGTTAATGTGTCCCAGACAAAAATGCCACTTTTAAGTCTCAACAGATTTATTCAGTTTGAGCTTTTGTTTGTCATATTATATGTTTGAGATTCATTTATATTCTAAATATAAATACTGTTATTCACATCTAATATGCTTATCTCAATATCATCTTTATAAACAAAACACTTAGTGTTCTAGAATATAAAGGTATACCCGCAACGGGTTAAACTAGATACAGAGATAATATTCCTAGTCAAACTAGATACATTATAAAAGTCACCTTATTTAAGTACATGCCTAAAGGGCATTTCC
The DNA here is from genome assembly GCA_019454045.1 of Zanthoxylum bungeanum. Lineage (NCBI taxonomy): Eukaryota > Viridiplantae > Streptophyta > Magnoliopsida > Sapindales > Rutaceae > Zanthoxylum > Zanthoxylum bungeanum. The sequence continues at coordinate 32,119 of SKCR01033509.1, read as the reverse complement.
AAAACTTAGGTTTCTATGGCCAAAACAGTGACTCTCATCCCGTTTCCGACTCATAGGTCGATCTCATCTGAAGCCAGTCTCCTACTAAACAGTAGATCCCGCACATCAGTACATATATTTATGTACCACATCCAGTATCTAAAATCCAATTTTAAAACCAGCAGTGGACATGTTTAAAAAAAACATACCTGAAGCCGGACCCTTGTCCGTCTTCATTTCCTTCATGTCTGCCTTGTCCATATGGCAGTCACGCTTCCAGTGACCGCGTTTGCCATAGTTTAGGCAGACATCTTGGGATATGTCATTTGTCTTCCCAGAAGACTGTGACGATTTTTCCTTTGCCCTTATTTTTCACACCCCCAGAAGTCTTCGGCCAAGCCTTGGCCTTCAGAGATGTCGAAGTAAGATGCGCCTTGCGCTTCTTACCCTTTTAGAAGCTCTGGTTGTGCTTCCTTGATCATAGCCATCAACTCTCCAAGATTTTTCTCTTGGTTCATAATGAACCTGCCCCAGCATTCGGGAAGAGACAATAAGATCAAATCTTTGGAAGTCTCGGCCACGTAGGTAATGCCCAGCTAACATAGCTATTCAATGTCAGCAATCATCTGGAACACCTAGTGCTCGACAGACGTACCTTCTAACATACGTGAGCGAAAGAGCTTCTTTTGCAATTCATACTTCTAAGCTCTAAGGTTATATCTATGAAGATCCTTTAATTTCAACATCATGGTATAAAGATCTATTCCTTAGTTTTGACGACAAAATTAACGTGTCATTGCAGCAAGCATAAAGGATTGAGCACTAAAGTTATCATTACCATGAGTCTTCCAAAGCTCATGCTCTACTATTTGCTCAACTCCGGGCTCAGGCCCGAGAGGTTTCTGTATCAAATAGAATAATTTCTCAACTCCCATGACTATCCTGAGATTGGTTTCATATTCTAGAAAATTATATCATTAAAGACATTTTCACTTAGGATTATGTTCTTTGACGTTAATCTTTCCAGTTATCTTGATTGCTATAGTCCAACTATCCAATCAACGATTTTGGGTACAATCTAATGTAATGATTACTATAGTCTAACTATATAATTAATTACAATTTGATTGGTTAAATTCAAATATATTGATTACTATAATCCAATTATATAACCAACTATAAATAAAATAGTTTGAATACAATCCAACTGTTCAATTAAAACAACAATTGAATATTAGTCCAACTAATATATTTATAAATTTTTTAATGACGAAAAATGCAATGAGCGCGTATTGGCAAGTATCTAAACGAAATTGCGAATTTAATACTTGCCTCCCACTATTTTTCGGGGAGCCTCTAACCCTATGTGGAGTACTCGGGAAATCTAGTTTCCTAGTGGGCTAGAATCCCGTTAAATAACACACAACCTTGACTTTGGCCAACAAGTTGTATGAAACTTAACTAGGTAGATCTCTAAGATCAATTGATCTCATCCAATTCCTAGATCCAGTAGGTGGACCTCCAAGTCCGAAACATATATCCAATATATGCCAATATATCCAATATATTGCCTAACCATTTTCCTCTGAATCAACTAAGCCTTGGCTTTGGCTCAACAAGCTTAATGAAACTAGTTAAGCGTGACCGATTGACAGTGGGAAAGCTTCGTAATCGAGGCCGATGAACAAGAAGTGACCTTGACTTTGGCCAAAAAATCACAACTTGCCCAAGGCGTACGATATGGAACAAAGCTTTCGTGATCCAAACACATCCGCGATGGACAAAGGTCTTGACTTTGGCCAACAAACCAATGTCAATCTTGGATCTTGAGAGAGAATCACTCAATGGAAGGAAAAACACTTAATATAAAATGAGGGTTTTTGTCGCGATTTGGCAACCAATTTATTATCTTTAATTAGGTCTCATCATACACCCTTAAGCATGCATTCTAAAAGCATAATAAGGCGCGATAAAATTTAATAATGATATGCGGATGAATATACAACAAACTTGTTCCTAGAATAAATCTCTCATTTTCCTCTCTCCCGCTAGCACTATTCATACTTATACCCAATTACATAATACTTCTAAAGAAACCTTATTTACATTGAGGGGAATTGGTGAGAAGAGAAATACAATGAGAAAAGAGGTTATAGGCTGGAAACGTAGGTCCAATTTAATAAATTCTAAATTTATTACAAAAAATTCCAAAATTGCCCTCACCCATCTAATATCAATCCGATATACATTATTCATTCATACATCCAAGTATTCACACAAAGCATGTTATCAATCAATCTAATCCAATTAATTAATCTTTGATTAATGACCATCCAATGTTCAAACAACGATTTGATTTGCGCGAGTCCAACTCGAAGCAAAATCAATATTATAACATGCTTATGGTTCACGGTAATCATGAAATAACATTCAATTCCAATTTCAATCCAATCAAACCAACAATTAATATTCATTTCATGCAATTAACATATCCAAGTGTTAAATTTTCAAAAAATCACTATGAATCCAACCTATGGTGCATTCGGCCAAGGCTAAGGAAATTGGGGATTTTGATCTAATCAATTTATCACAAATCCAATGATATACAAATCCAATCAACATCATATAAACTCAACCTAACCATCAATTTAGGCATTTCATGCTCCAAACATAAAAATCCCAAATTTAAAGTCATGAACCTTAGATTTTCAAATCAAACTTAGGAGGCTCTGATACCATTGTAAGTGTTCTTAGAACATGCCAAGATCGTCTAAGAGTGATTTTTGTGTGAATAAAATCAAAAGAGTTGCGGAAAATACTCACATTAATCGGATGAGTTCAAAACTTTTTATGCATTTCTGTGGAAGCTCCAAGCTTTCTTGAGTGTTTCCAACACTTGGGTGAGTTTCCCTATCACCTTGATTCACTCCTTGATGTGCTAGCAAGAACAAAATTGAAAGAAAAATTTCTCCTCCAAGAAGAAACCCATTCGGCCAAGAGAGAAGAAATTTGGGAGAGATGAATAGTTACTTGTTTCATAAACAATTGTGTGCTAAATATGGTTTCCAAAACCATGTTGGTTAAAAGCAAGTGGTTTTCTAAAAACCATTGACTTTTGCCAACTACCACCATCACCTTTGACAAGTGATGTGAGTGGTGGGTCCCACCCAATTAAGTTTAAAATTCAAGTGGGATTAGACAACACACTTCGGACTCGGTTACGTTTAATCCAATTAAAATAACTTTCCGTCGCGACGTAATTAAATCCAATTTAATTAAATAATAATGCCTCACAAAATTATTACGAAAGTCGCTAACAAATTAATTATAAATTAATTCGTTCGCTAGAATCAAAATCTAATTTTAATTTCGAATTGAAATCCAATTTCAATTAATATATCCAATATATTATTTTAGCCCAAATAAATAAATTAAATAGAAAAATCTAATTTAACTATTAAATTTATTTTACCGATTAATTCCAAAATAATCGCGTTCTCTCTTCTTCACGAATTAATCCCAGATTAATTCTTTCTCTGTTAATTAATCCCAGATTAATTTTTGCCGTAATTAATCCCAAATTAATTTTCTCTCTCATAATTAATCCTAGATTAATTCTGTTCGAGTCAAATGTCATCGGTGAAACTTTGGGAGGTGACCCAAGAGATCTCTGGATATGTTGGCAGTAAATACGGTCATCGGACTATCCGAATACGTGCTTACCCGATACCACGTTCTTACCAATAATCATGACCTAGTCATATTATCCCGATGACTGCAGTACTTAAGAGTACCAATTCCGTATCCTACGTGATCATCATCTCCAATGTTTATGTTTAGACAATAGATTATTTATTTATTTTTCTGTATTTATCAATTTACTATGTCCATGAGATTATGTGCTTGTCGTTATTTCGACTTACTTTTATGCATGCAAACTTAGATATAGGTTATATGAAAACTTAGATATAAGTTGTATGCGAATTTAGATTTAGGTTATTCTTGCGTATGTATGTTGCGTAGACTCGGTTATATTATCACATAAATCCGTTCATTACAAGTGGCATAAGTAAGAGACCATTCTGAACCCAACGGTTTGAGGTCTTCCCTTGCGAGGGGTGAGTGCGGCCTTAAATCATTTCCCAGTTCACACTGGGTGGCGACTCCATTTTATTTCTCCGGTTTATTCCCCTGCGGGCTACTCCGTACTCTCGACCGGGCTGTGAGCCCGGGACAGCGTCGTCGATTTTTGTGTTCATACAGTCTGGCGACTCCACTGGGGATAGAGAATCGGCCCCGAAATAATGTCTTGTAATGTTTATGATTTGTGCTTTAGTTAATCGTGTCTACTGTGGGTTGAAAGGGGTTTATTTAAAGGCATTATTAAAGCTAGGTAATGGTTTGGTGTCTTCCTTCATTCACTACATTTCTATAGCCGAAGGGAAAAGCTGTGAAGACACCTAGATAATAATTTACCCGAAGCTTACCGTGATGGACTAATTTGGAGGACCTATTGTCTATTCCTGTCACCAAGGCGATAAGAGCCTAAGAAGCTTGGGTATTTAAGAGAGTCTGCTCCACCCTCCCTCTAGGGAATCTTCAATAAGAAATCCATTTGACAGTCAGTCATGTATCATCACTCGTTGGCACGTACCTTAGCGTATAAAAAATGTGTGCCCGCTTGGTCGCTCGGACCCTTCAGTGGGGAGACCTAGTTGTGGGCAATCCTTCGCCGACGGGAGCCTTTGTCTACACTCCTATAAACCCACATGTGAACCATAGTTGTATGACCCATAGGAGCCACCCTTTTACGCTTGTGTTTGGGACCATCATCATTTGGATTCAGTTGGACTTCTTGTCTTGAAATGTGAACTTGTTGGGCCATTTAAACTGGGACGAGTTTGTGTCTTATGATAATTGGGCCAAAAGTTTCTAAAATACCGATGGGCCACTTTGTGTTTGGGCCCCCTACCATTTGAAGTTGTTTAGCCACATTATTGCAAAAGTGTAAACCTGTTGGGCCTTTTTCAACTGGGACAAGTTTGCACCTCGCAATAATATGATTGAATACTTAAAAATGATAACTGGCCAACTTGTATGAAAATCTTAATGTACTTAGAAGATCCAAACATGATCCAAATATACCTCATACATCGCACGCATCTCATGCATACACGCATCATATTAACCCTTGTGTCTTAAAAGCCATCATAGATATCCGTTGGGTTAGGGATAAAAGAAGACTTGTCAAGAAGAGTTTAGTAAACATGGATCGGGGAAAAGGAAACCGAGGAACATAAAACTTTACGGCAAGGATAGAAAGACCATTGTGAAAAAAAAAGGAAAAAAAAAAGAAAAAAAAAAAAAGAAAAAAAAAAGATTAAAAAAGACAAAAAAAAAAAGAAAAAATGTTTGATTTTAGTCCTTAATAGTTTGGCATAAGTCCAATGATGAAATCGTTTGCCTTAGGGTGAAATCTTAGAAAAGATAAACTCTTGATGTGCTATTATCTGATACTTTGAGTAATTGATCTATGTTAGACTCGTAAGCACTTCACTATAGGTTCTTAGCGGTGAAAACCTGAGTAGTTGGCAAGGTGACTAGTTGAAGAAATTGTAGGTCGGTGAATGACCGTTTGCTTAGATGTCTATCTTGATTTGCTCATGTTATGATGTGTGGTATGGTTGAAAATGAAAGAAAAGTCTCTAAAGAAAAGAATTGAACCACCTATAACCGATAAGCGTGAAGCTACCCATGGGCGAGTATTAGGACCACCATGAGGAGAAATGCTATCTTAAAGGGTAGGTGTGTTGAAAAAAAAAGAAAAAGAAAAGAAAAAATGAAGTTCAAAAAGAAAAGAAAAAAAAGAGACGAAAGAGAAAGAAAACCATATCATATTGAGTACGAGGAAGTAATCGCCGAGCATGGTCAAGACATCTCGGATGGTTAGACCCACTGATCCAATTCTCCAACATAAAATCATCGATTTGGCTTACTTAAGGATTAAGCTGCGAAAGAACCTTGGCACACACACACTTGGAGTCTAGTTCAGATCATTTATTCAGACGATCGGATTTGAGTTTGTATCAAGTACTTTGAAGGTTCTCTGGTTTCAACGCTAGGCATCCGTTGAGGACAAAAATATGTTTAGCTATCGAGATTATCTCGTGAGAGGAAGTATAGTAGGTGGGTATGTAACATCACATCAGGAGATCTACCTTGACCTAATGAAAGCAGCAAAGAACAGAAGAATGAACCGAGACTAGGGGCGACCGGTCTACCCTTTCTCATACAGCACACTTCGGGAATGAACCATCACATCAGCAATGCCTCAAGGATGAGGTTCAGTATGCCGGGAATGGCACTCCGGGGATGGAGCATGGGTCGAGGCCCACATCATTAGAAGTTTTGGGGATGAGTCATAGGGTCGAGGCCCACATCAGTAGCACTTTGGGATGCGTCCCAGGGTTGATGCCACACATCAATAGCAATTTGGGATGCGTCACAGGGTCGAGGCCCACACATTAGTAGTATTTTGGGATGCGTCCCAGGGTCTTGGCCCACACATCAGTAGCAGTTTCGGATGCGTCCCAAGGTCGAGACCCACACATCATCTGCAGTTTGGGATGCGTCCCAGGGTCGAGGCCCATATGATCAACATTTTGGGATACGTCCCAAGGTCGAGGCCCACACAACATCTGCAGTTTGGGATGCGTCCCAGGGTCGAGGCCCACACATCATCAGCAGTTTGGGATGCGTCCCAGGGTCGAGGCCCACACATCAGTAGCAGTTTGGGATGCGTCCCAGGGTCCAGGCCCACACATCATCAGCAGTTTGGGATGTGTCCCAAGGTCGAGGCCCACACATCATCTGCAGTTTGGGATGCATCCCAGGGTCGAGGCCCACATTATCAGCAGTTTGGGATATTTTCCAGGGTTGATACCCACACATCAGTAGCAGTTTGGGATGCGTCCCAAGGTCAAGGCCCATAGTATCAGCAGTTTGGAATGCGTCCCAAGGTCGAGGTCCACACATCATCAGTAGTTTGGGATGCGTCCCAAGGTCGAGGCCCACACATCATCAGCAGTTTAGGATGCGTCCCAGGGTCGACGCCCACACATCATCAGCAGTTTGGGATACGTCCCAGGGTCGAGGCCCACACAACTTATCAGCAGAGTTCAGGAATAAAGCCCAGGGAACAAAGCCCACAATCGGTGGTTCGGGAACAAAGCCCAGAGGTCGAAGCACTTCACCACCATATCAGTTCAGCTCGGTAGTGATTCCTAGAGATCGCAGCATCTTGCAGGGATGAACCTCAGGGGTCGCAACACCTCACCACCAGATCAACTCAGTTCGAAGCAACAGGCAAGTCAGGCGGAGCCAGGTAAGTGAAAATGTATTGCATAACTTTGATAGGATTGTCATTGTCACACACTGCACAAGTCCCATCAAAGTGGGGGCGACTATAGGCACTTTATTTTTGCATATAATTCCGATGATGAGCCTCATATGGAGTCACTACCTGATAAGTTACGGAAGTCTCGAGAAACGTACGTCGGAAGGGAAAATTCAGAAATCAATACCTTGTTGGACTTAATTCGTTTGCTTAGCTTCGGGTTAGCTCATTGGATCTCTGTTTTAAAATTAATCCTTAGCCCAAAACCCCCGCAACCCATACCAACCCACACGCCCAAGCCTCCAAGCCCAATCCAAATAATTAAAACATTTAAATCCCATGCCTAATTAAATAAATCAAATCAAATCACCTTCCTAAATTAAACAAATCCATTTCCTAAACTAAATAAATCACCTTCCTAAACTAAAGAAACCATTTCCTTATAACACACCAATTAAATATTCCCCATAATTACACAATCTTCATTTCCTACCCATACAAGGACAACCCTAACCCACTCCTATAAAAAGACACACAAACTAAAACCAAGGGGAGCTCACTATTCAAGAAAACTCCACAACAAATAAACCCTAAAACCCCACTCTGGACAACTCATGGCACTCACAAAGAAAAATCCTAAAGCTCACCTCTCTCATCTCGGTAATAAACCCTAAACACATCTTCACTCATTCGGCTAACCCCCTCTCTCATCAACACTCGGCCTGTTGGACAATTATGACCCATAGCATCACTATTTGTACATAACATGTTGTTGTTGTACAAATTAACTATGTGACAATGGAAATTGCTATTTTATCATTTGTAATTGGATTACCGGGATATATAAATGATAAAAGTCCATATGATTAGTTCCGGATTGATAAGATATGAGACAATATCAATCCATGAAGGTTTAATCATTAAAACATCCCTAGTCGGAGTATTATCGAGATTAGACATCGATAATACGGAATAGACTAGTATTGCACTTGTTCGCGCTGTGGGAGCATAACGGTATAGTTCTCATATATTTGGGTATTGGATACTCATGCAAGTGTAATATGAGGTTTTGTTTATCGATGGTACGGAAGCAGCTTCGCTCTGGATAGACCCCTCGGAATTCCATTGGTAGTATGACTATGTGTCTATGGAAGTTCGAATCAGGGTAGGTGTATTTGGTCTTAACCTGAGACTTACACCGCTAATACTTGCGACAATCAATATACTTTGGTTTTGGTCGTCCAGGGCTTTAACAGGTTCTGTGTACGCCTCTTCTGGGTATATTGAGAATCGTAGTGTATTGGGTGTGATGTCAAGATGGAAGTATCACTTCAGTCATATGGAGATGATGGTCACGTAGGATACGGAACTAGTACTCTTAAATACTACAGTCATCGGGATAATATGACTAAGTCATGATTATCTGATTATAGAGACTAGTTACCAGAGATCCGACATGTGCTTCGTACGGGGCAGACACAATTCCAGCCCCAGGCCTAGCACATGACATCCGATATTGAATCACAATACGCAATACTACGTATATTACGCCTGATATAGATTACATATTCCTATAAGATCATTTCTGGAGAATTGGGAAGGCACGGTACTTTGCTAGAAGCCAACCATGTCTTGTAAATCGGTAAAAACGTATTACTAGGTACGTTCGTGTTTGGATAGTCTGACGACCGTATTTACTGCCAACATATCCGGGGATCTCATGGGTCACTTCCCGAAGATTCACCGATGACGTATGACTTGCACATAATTAATCTGGGATTAATTATTAGAGAGAAAATTAATCTATGATTAATTACGGAGATATTTTATCTGGGATAAAATATTATTTAAAGAGAGAGAACGATTAATTTGGAATTAATCGATAAATTAATATATTCGATATATTAAACGAAATTAGATTTCGACGCGGAATTAAAATTGGATTTTAATTCGGGCGAACGAGTTAATTTAGAATTAATTCGCTAGCGACGTGAATAGTAATTTAGCTAGGCATAATTATTTAATTAAATTTGATTTTATTACATCGTAACAGAAAATTCGTTAATTCGGAATTAACGAACCCGAGCCAGAGAGTGTTTGCGATCCCACTCGTATTTCGAATCGAGTAGGGCCCACAAATCACATCACGCGTCACATCATTAGTCAATCAAGTCATGGAAGTCACATCAATTTGAGTGATGTGATGCTTGTCATCATTGATTGATGTAAGTGGTTGAAAGACTTTAAAAACTTTGTACTTTTTGGAAAAGTGTGAGTTTGGTATTTGATTTTTGAAATTAAAAACCAAAATATACAACATACAACCAACTCATCCTCTCTCTCTCCCTCCTCCTACCTCCCGGAACAAGGTGCCATTTTCTCTCAAATCTCTCCTTGGCCGAGAGATGCAAAAAGCTTAAGGGAATTTTGTGGCGAAATTTCCAAGTGCTAGCACACCAAATGAGTCTCACAAAGGTGATAGGGAAACCAATTCTTGAGCATGGAATCATTCACAAAGCTTGGAGCTTGAAGATCATTTCCATGGAGGTTGACTGAAACAAAGAGCACAAAAGAAGGCAAAGCCGAGAGCTTCAAGGGAGCAAGAAATTTTTTGTGTTCTTCGCATCGCAAATCCGATCAAAGTGAGTTTTTTCGCAACTTAACTTTGATGTATTCACACGTTTCATATGCTTAATTGATCTTGGGATAACCTAGAAACCCAACAATGGTATCAGAGTCTTGATTAAGCATGAAATTTGAATTAGGGTAAAATTTGGGTAAAAAATGATTTGAGCATGTTTTGATGAAATTGATTGTTTGAATATGCTTGAATGCTGATAACTTGGAGTTATATGTGATCAATTTGATGAAAATTGAATTGGATCAAATTTTCCCAAATTGTTGGCTTGGCCGAAAGCTTAGCTTGCCCTAATGTCATTGTAATTTTGTTCTTTTGATCATTGGTTGAATTGAAAGACTTGGGAAATGTTGATTTAGGATTTAATTGAATTGAAATCGAAATCGGACAAAAAATCCTCAAATTGTCGTGACCATTATAGCATGAAATGAATTGATTTTTGCTTCAATTGTGTAGGACATGAATTGATAATTGATTAGCATAATTAATTATGTTAATTGGTATTTTAGAAATTTTAATTTGACAATTAATTATGGCTATACACTTTAGATTAATTGAATTGTGAAATTTGGAATTTTGTAATTTAATTAGTTGGGCTAAATTTGGAATTGGGCTAATAAAGTTGTATTTGGGCTTAATGGGCTTGGTTGGGCCAACTTTGGTTTAAATTAATTGGTTGGATCCAATTGGGCCCAAAACCATATCCATAAAGTCCAAATATAATAAAATTGGCCTTTAATATTTTAATTGGGCCTAATGGGCCTAAATTGATTTTTGGCAGAAGGGTGATTCCTTATTGGGCTTTGGTTGCCAAAATCCATGCCTTATAAATTAATTGAAAACTCATTGGACTTTAATTAAATTGACATTGGATGTTAATTGGGCTTTGAGACCCGTTCTGATTAGATTTAGAATCTAAATCGTAAAGGCTCATTAATAAAGTGTAATTATTTAATTTGGAATTAAATAAAGAATTAGTATTGAATACAAATTAAATTGGATTTAATGTTGTAGTTTGATATAATTCAAGAATTCGTACTTTGAGTACTTATTCTTAAAATGAGTTGGACTCGCACAAATCAAATCGTTGTTTGAACATTGGATGGTCATTAATTTCAGATTAATTAATTGAATTAGATTGATTGATAACATGTTTTGTGTGAATACATAGATGTGATGTATGGATAATGTATATCGGATGGATATTAGATGGGAGAGGGCAATTTTGGAAATTGTTGTAATAAATTTAGAATTTATTAAATTGGACCTGCGTGTCCAGCCTCTTACCTCTTGACTTTTTGTATTTCTCTTCTCACCTATTCCCCTCAATGTAAATGAGGTTTCCTTAGAAGTGTTATGTAATTGGGTAGAAGTAAGATTTGTGTTAGCGGGAGAGAGGAAATGGAGAGATTTTTTCTAGGAACAAGTTGTTTTAAATATCCATCCGCATATCATTATTAATTTATTTACGCGCCTTATTATGTTTTTAGAATGCATGTTTAAGGGTGTATGATGAGACCTAATCAAAGATAATTAATTGGTTTCCAATTACGCGAAAAACCCTCAACATATATTAAGCGTTTTTCCTTCCATTGAATGATTCATTCTCAAGATCCAAGATTGGCATTGGTTTGTTGGCCAAATTCAAGGCCTTTGTCCATCACGGATGTGTTTGAATCATGAAGGCTTTGTTCCATATCACATATCTTGTCCAAGTTGTGATTTGTTGGCTAAAGTCAAGATCACTTCTTGTCCATCGACATCGATTACGATGATTTCCAAAGTCAATGGGTCCCGCTTAACTGGAATCATTAAGTTTGTTGTGCCAAAGCCAAGGCTTAGTTGATTCAGAGGAAAAAGGTTAGGAAATATATTGGATATATTGGCATATATAAGATATATGTTTCGGACTTGGATGTCCACCTATTGGATCTAGGAATTGGATGAGATCCAATTGATCTTAGAGATCTACCTAGTTAAATATCATACAGCTTGTTGGCCAAAGTCAAGGTTGTGTGTTATTTAACAAGATCCTAGCCTACTAGGAAACAAGGTTTCCCGAGTACTCAACAGAGGGTTAGAGGCTTGCCGAAAAATAGTGGGAGGCAAGTATTAAATTTGCAATTTCGTTTAGATACTTGCCAATACGCGCTCATTTCAATTTTTCGTCATTACTTAAATATTTATTAGTTGGACTAATATTTAATTGTTGTTTTAAATTAAATTGTTGGACTGTATTCAAACTACTTCAATTTATAATTGATTATATAATTGGATTATAATAATCAATAAATTTGAATTTAAACAATCAAATTATAGTTGATTATATAGTTAGACTAAAGTAATCATTATATTAAATAGTACCTGAAATCGTTGATTGAATAGTTGGACTATAGCAATCAAGATAACTGAAAGATTAGTGTTTAGAACATAAACCTAGGTAAAAATGTCTTTAAACGGCTTTAATTTTCAAATTGGGAATAAAACCTCAGGATAGTCCTGGGAACTGAGAAGTTATTCTATTTGATAGAATTACATCTTGGGCCTAAGCCCGTAGTTGAGAAAATAGTAGAACATGATCTTTGGAAGATTCATGTGATGATAATTTTAGTGTTCAATCTTTTATGCTTACTGCAATGACACTTTAATTCCGTCATCAAAATTAAGGATTAGATCCTCGAACCATGAAGATGAAATTAAAGATCTTCATAGATCTATTCTTAAATCTTAGAAGTACGAATTGCATAAGAAGCTCTTTCGCTCGTGTATGTCAGAGGGTACATCTGTCGAGCACTAGGTGTCTCAGATGATTGCTGACATCAATCAGCTAGGTTAGCTGGGCATTACCTACGTGGCTAAGACTACCAAAGATTTGATCTTATAGTCTCTACCCGATAGCTGGGGCAGGTTCATTGTGAATCAAGAGTAAACTCTTGGAGAGTTGATGGCTATTCTCTAGTAGGCAGAGCTAGAGCTTCTAAAAGGGGCAAAGGTAAAATCATCACAAGTCTTCTAGGAAGAAAAATGACATATCCCAAGATGTCTGCCTAACATGTGGCAAACGGGGTCACTGAAGCGTGACTGCCGTATGGACAAGGCAGACATGAAGGAAGTGAAGACGGGGCAAGGCTCCGACTTCAAGTATGTTTGTCATAAACATGTTCGCTATTAGTTTCAAAATTGGATTTTGATACTAGATGTTGTACATATATATGTACTGATGTGAAAAATCTGCTGATTAGCAGGAGACTGACTTCAGTTGAGATTTATCTGCGAGTCGGAAATGGGACGAGAGTCGCTGTTTTAACTGTAGAAACCTAAGTTTAGGAACTACCCTTTGGGTGTGTACATAAATTAGGAAACTGTTATAATGTAACTAGTTTGACTAGAAACATTATCTCTATATCAGAGTTTAATCCGTTGCGGATATACCTTTATATTCTAGAACACTAAAGTGTTTCATTTTATAAAGATGATATTGAGATAAACACAGTAGATGTGAATAACAGTATTTATATTTTGAATATAAATGAATCTCAAACGTATAACATGACAAACAAATAGCTCAAACTGAATTAATCAGATGAGACTTATTTGTGGCATTGTTGTCTGGGACACGTTAAACAAGACTCGTATATCCACACTTTCGAAGAGTGGATACTAGGATAGATTTGATTCCATTCAAATGAAGTCTACGAATCTAGTTTATTAAGCAAAGTGCCTAAAACACCTTTTACTTGGTAAAAGTATAAAGTGCCACCGATCTGTTAGCCCTCGTTCATAGTGACTCAAGTGGGGCCCATGTCTAGCTAGGCTAGAGGTGGATATGAATACTTCGTAACCTTTACGGATGTGGCATCGCGTTATGGTTATGTGTTTCTTGTGAAACATAAATCGGAAACTTTTGATAAAATTCAAAGAGTTTCGACACGAAGTAGACAGATAGATCGGCTAAAGTATAAAACCGTCACGGTTAGACCATGGTGGAAAATACTTAAGCAATAAGTTTCTCAATTACTTGAAGAGTATAGTATTCTTTCAAAGTGGACTCTTCACGGAACACCTCAATTAGACGGTGTGTCCGAACAGAGAAACCGAATTTTGTTGGACATAATAAGGTTAATCATGAGTCGCTCTAAGCTACCATTTTCCTTCTATGGATATGCATTACACAGTGCAATACTTATTTTGAATAAGGTTCCATAAAAATCTGTTAGACAGATTTCATATTAAATATGAACTGGAAAGAAACCGGGTTTTCTCATTCCTGATGATTTGGGAATGCTGGGCATATGTTTGGATGATACCAAAAAAAACCCCAAATCGGATAAGTGCCTAATTTGTAGGTTATCCTAGGGAAACCAAAGTATAGTACTTAAACAACTTAAAAGAGAACAATTTAATTGTTGCTCGCCATGCGGTTTTCCTAAGAGGAATACCTATATGCAGTGGTAAGTGGGAGGAAAGTAAAACTCGATGAAAATCAGAGTAATACTATTCCAGACACTGATTCCTTAATGGAACACAAACAGTTCATCATGGATGAAACTGTACCACAATCTTCAAATACACAAGAACCGCGCAAGTCAGAGAGAGTTAGAAAACAACCTGGGAGGTATAGGTTTCTGATCTCACCTCATTAAGATGCCAATCTTATTGAGGAATTCGAACCTACTTCGTATGAGGAAGTGATACAAGGTATCGACTCCCTATTATGGCAAAGTGCCATGATATCCGAAATGGATTCCATGTATACCAACCAAGTTTAGACACTGGTTGATGTACCAGATAGCATTGTGCCTATTGGTACTATATATGTCTTCAAGGAAGACATACATGGATGGCAACATACCAACGTACTAAGCTAGGCTTGTAGCGAAAAGGTATCGTTATCAACATTGTGTCGATTACGACGAAACCTTTTACTCGTTGCCATAGTTAAATCCATTTGGATAATGCTTGGTAATGCTGCATGTTTCAATTATGAATTATGGCAGCTGAACGTCAAAATCACTTTCCTTAAACAGAAACCTTTTGGAGGATGTTTACAACATCTTGACGGTTTTTTCGTACCAAAACAAGCAAACAGGGTTTGCAATTTAATTCGATCCATTTATGGATTGTAGCAAGCATTGCGTTCTTGGAACTATATCGTTTTGATGTAATTATAATGGTATATGATTTAATTCAAAACGAAAATGATTCTTGTGTATATAAGGAGGTTAGTGGGAGCGCACTAACAGTGATTGTCCTATATAATGATGATATATCATTTCTTGGAAATGATATTCCCATAATAAAAATCGGTGAAAGCTTGGCTTTCATAAAAATTCTCCGTAGAATTCTTGGGAGAGACAACCTTTATTCTAGGAATAAAGATCTACTAGGATAGATCTAAAAGTTGTTGAGACTCTCCGAGAACTCGTACATTGAAAGATATGTACGCGACCCAGTGTCTCATATGCTTTGAGCATATGGAGTCACAATCAGGCAAATCCAAGTGATAGTCACTGGATTGATGTTGAGAACATCCTTAAGTATCTTAGATGAACTAAGGATGCTTTCTTATGCTATGGAGAAGGAGAACTTGAAGTGATTGGGTTCACTGCTGCAAGTTTTCAAACCGATAAAAATGACTATAAGTCGTAATAGCGGTACTATATAGCTTGAATAACGGAACAGTAAGCTGGAAATCTTCCAAGCAAGATATTGTTGCCGAATAAACAACAAAAGCGGAATATTGCTGCAGCTGAGGCAGCAATAGAAGCACTTTGGATCTTAATAATCATAATTAGATTAGGAGTAGTTTTGTTAGCAGCTGAGCTAGGCTACAGCACAGGCTAAAGAGTTAATGGTCTCATCAACGATCCAAGTATATACTTCAACTATTCATTTGATTCGTTCGGATCATACATCGTGGCGATGCGATGATCGAATAAATCGCATCAGATGATAACTTTACAAATCTGCTGATGAAAGTAGTTTCTCAGAAGAAGTTTGAGCGAACCGTACATAGTTCAGGTGTAGGACATTTGAGTGATTGGTTATAGGCCAAGTGGGAGATTGTTGGACAATTTTGACCTATAGCATCACTATTTGTACAAAACATGGTGTTGTTGAACAAATTAACTATGTGACAAAGGAAATTGCTCTTTTATCATTTGTAATTGGATTACTGGGATATATAAATGATAAAAGTCCATATGATTAGTTCTGGATTGATAAGATATGAGACAGTATCAATCCATGAAGGTTTAATCATTAAAACATCCCTAGTCGAAGTATTATCGAGATTGGACATCGATAATGCAGAATAGACTAGTATTGCACTTGTGCGCGTTGTGGGAGTATAACGTCATAGTTCTCATATATTTGGGTATTGGATACTCATACAAGTGTAATAGGAGGTTGTGTTTACCGATGGTACGGAAGCAGCTTCGCTCTGGATAGACCCCTCAGAATTCCATTGGTAGTATGATTATGTGTCTATGGAAGTCCGAATCAGGGTAGGTGTATTTGGTTTTAACCTGAGACTTACACCGCTAATACTTGCGACAATCAATATACTTTGGTTTTGGTCATCCAGGGCTTTAACAGGTTCTGTGTACGCCTCTTCTTGGTATATTGAGAATCGTAGTGTATTGGGTGTGATGTCAAGATGGAAGTATCACTTCAGTCATATGGAGATGATGGTCACGTAGGATACGAAACTAGTACTCTTAAGTACTGCAGTCATCGGGATATAATATGACTAAGTCATGATTATCCGATTATAGAGACCAGTTACCAGAGATCCGATATGTGCTTCGTACGGGGCAGACATAATTCCAGCCCCAGGCCTAGCACGTGACATCTGATACTGGATCGCAATACGTAATACTACGTATACTACTCCTGATATAGATTACATATTCCTATAAGAATATTTCTGGAGAATTGGGAAGGCACGGTGCTTTGCTAGAAGCCAACCATGTCTTGTAAATTGGTAAAAATGTAGTATTAGGTACGTACGTGCTCGGATAGTCCGACGACCGGATTTACTGCCAACATATCCGGGGATCTCATGGGTCGCTTCCCGAAGATTCACCGATGACATATGACTCGCACATAATTAATCTGGGATTAATTATTAGAGAGAGAAAATTAATCTAGGATTAATTACGGAGATATTTTATCTGGGATAAAATATTATTTAAAGAGAGAGAACGATTAATTTGGAATTAATCGATAAATTAATATATTCGATATATTAAACGAAATTAGATTTCGACGCGGAATTAAAATTGGATTTTAATTCGGGCGAACGTGTTAATTTAGAATTAATTCGCTAGCGACGTGAATAATAATTTTGCTAGGCATAATTATTTAATTAAATTTGATTTAATTACGTCGCAACGGAAAATTCGTTATTTCTGAATTAACGAACCCGAGCCCGAGAGTGTTTGCGGGCCCACTCATATTTTTAATCAAGTGGGGCCCACAAGTCACATCACGCGTCACATCATTAGTCATTCAAGTGATGAAAGTCACATCACTTTGAGTGATGTGATGCTTGTCATCATTGATTGATGTAAGTGGTTGAAAGACTTTAAAAGCTTTGTACTTTTTGGAAAAGTGTGAGTTTGGTATTTGATTTTTGAAATTAAAAACCAAAATACACAACATACAACCAACTCATCCTCTCTCTCTCCCTCCTCCTACCTCACGGCACAAGGTGCCATTTTTTCTCAAATCTCTCATTGGCCGAGAGATGCAAGAAGCTTAAGGGAATTTTGTGGCAAAATTTCCAAGTGCTAGCACACCAAATGAGTCTCACAAAGGTGATAGGGAAGCCAACTCTTGAGCATGGAATCCATTCACAAAGCTTGGATCTTGAAGATCATTTCCATGGAGGTTTACCAAAATAAGGAGCACAAAATAAGGCAAACCCGAGAGCTTCAAGGGAGCAAGAAATTTTTTGTGTTATTCGCATCGTAAATCTGATCAAAGTGAGTTTTTTCGCAACTTAACTTTGATGTATTCACACGTTTCATATGTTTAATTGATCTTGGGATAACCTAGAAACCCAACACGGCCACCATAGCATCATCTCACACTGCGCTCTCACGTAAAAGACCTTTGGCCATCACTCACGGCATAAACCCTAAAGACCCTTTTTCTCTCTCGGCTGGAACAAAACAAAAAAACCTAACAGCAGCTAACCCTCTTCATCCCTCTCTCTCTCACTTCAAAAATAAGGCAAACCCTAAACACATTCACGCCCTTGCCTCTCTCTCTTTTTCACGACAAAAATAAAACCCTAATAGATGCGTCTATCTCCTTCCTAAGACACAAGCATTCATCATCCTCTCGTCTCTATCACAGATCCACCAACCGAAACCCTTACACTCCTCAAAGCAACACGTAGCCCCCTAAACTTCACAAAAGCCATGACAACAATCATAAACAAACACCCCTCCCTGACCATTACAAAGACCGTGAGCTGCTACTTTCGCGGAACCAAATAGCTAACCACACGTGAAACAAACAGCACACTGACACCGATTCACACTTAGCCACAAAGCCCTCACTGATATAAGAAACTATCCCCCCAAAACATAACAACACAACCTCTAAACTAATCCAAAAAGAAGCACTCAAAATCTCACAAAACAGCCCCAAAAACTGCACTCAAAACCACATAAAACAGCCCTAAAAACTGCATCCCAAACCGCAAACAGTAACCAGAAATAATGACCATAAAATACAGCAAAAACAGAGAAAACAATAGCCCAAAACAGCGAGGCAATGAAGGAAAATATTGAACCAGTGAACCAGAGGAGTTGCGGATCGTTAACCCTTCCGACGGCCGTGTAACACACTTCCAAGAGGCGATTTAAAAGGTAAGACCTGAGGGCACCCTTTTACTTATTCTTGTTCTTTTTTTATTATTTATTAGTGTTTCTTCACATGAGTATTGTTGGTTCATGTATGTTGTAGCCATTGGATGAATGATTTTGTGTTATCTCTCGCGGTATATCGGATGGAAACCCAGACGTAAATTCCATAGCCAAATCTGAATGGACGATAGTACGGTCTGAACTTGGGATACAACTCCATTTACCTCTTGAGAAACACACATATTTCGTTTCATCTAATCTTGTGTTTATCTATTATCTATTAGAAGTAGCACGTTATTTCATGCATGATTTAGTTATTTCTTTTGCACTAGGAGCTCAATCATATCTTTTCAATGTTTATGTTTAGACAATAGATTATTTATTTATGTTTCCATATTGATCAATTTAATCTGTCTATGAGATTGTGTGCTTGCCGTTATTTCGACTTACTTTTATGCATGCAAACTTAGATATAGGTTATATGCAAAGATATAGGTTGTATGTGAACTTAGATGTAGGTTATTCTTGCGTATATATGTTGTGTAGACTCGGTTATATTATCACATAAATTCGTAAATTACAAGTGGCATAAGTAAGGGACCATTCCGAACCCAACGGTTTGAGGTCTTCCCTTGCGAGGGGTGAGTGCGGCCTTAAATCATTTCCCAGTTCACACTGGGTGGCGACTCCATTTTATTTCTCCGGTTTAGTCCCCCACGGGCTACTCCGTACTCCCGACCGAGCTGCGAGCCCGGGACAACGTCGTCGATTTCTGTGTTCATACAGTTGTTTAGCATGTTATTTTTATGCATGATTTAGTTGTTTCTTTTGCACTAGGAGCATAATTATATCTCTTCAATGTTTATGTTTAGACAATAGATTATTTATTTATGTTTCTGTATTCATCAATTTAATGTGTCCATGAGATTGTGTGCTTGCCGTTATTTCGACTTACTTTTATGCATGCAAACTTAGATATAGGTTATATGCAAACTTAGATATAGTTGTATGCGAACTTAGATGTAGGTTATTTTGTGTATGTATGTTGCGTAGACTTGGTTAGATTATTGCACAAATCCCTTCATTACAAGTGGCATAAGTAAAAGACCATTCTGAACCCAACGGTTTGAGGTCTTCCCTTGCAAGGGGTGAGTGCGGCCTTAAATCATTTCCCAGTTCACACTGGGTGGCGACTCCATTATTCTCCGGTATAGTGTCGCAGATTTCTGTGTCCTACAGTGTGGCGACTCCACTGGGGATAGAGAATCGGCCCCGAAATAATGTCTTGTAATGTTTGTGATTTGTGCTTTAGTTAACCGTGTCTACAGTAGGTTGAAGGGGTTTAATCAAAGGCATTATTAGAGTTGGGTAATGGTTTGGTGTCTTCCTTCATTCACTACCTTTCTATAGCTGAAGGGAAAAGCTGTGAAGGCACCTAGATAATCATTTACTCGAAGCTTACTGTGATGGACTAATTTGGAGGGCTTGTTGTTTATACCTGTCACCAATGCGATAAGAGCCTAAGAGGCTTGGGTATTTAAGAGGGTCCGCTCTACCCTCCCTCTGGGGAATCTTCAATAGGAAATCCATCTGACAGTCAGTCATGCATCATAACTCATTGGCACGTACCTTAGGGTATAAAAAAGGTGCGCTCACTTGGTGGCCCGGACCCTTGAGTGGGGAGACCTAGTCGTGGGCAATCCTTCACCGATGAGAGCCTTTGTCTATACCTCTATAAACTCGCATATGAACTGTAGTTGTATGACCAATAGAAACTATCCATTTATGCCTATGTTTAGGACTATCGTCATTTGGATTCAGTTGGACCTTTCGTCATGAGTTGTGAACTTGTTGGGCCATTTAAACTGGGACGAGATCGCCTCTTATGATAATTGGGCCAAAAGCTTCTAAAATACCGATGGGCCACTTTATGTTTAGACCCCTTATCATTTGAAGTTGTTTAGCCATGTTATCGCAAAAGTGTAAACCTGTTGGGCCTTTTTCAACTGGGATAAGTTTGCATCTCGCAATAGTATGATTGAATGCTTTAAAATGATAATGGGCTGACTTATATATTCCATGCATCACACGCATACATGCTAACATGCGGTTTAAAAGACGCCATAGATACCCGTTGGGTTAGGGAAGATGGAAGACTCGTCAAAAGGCCGTTAGCGAATATTAGCGAATCAGTTAACGAGGGATCTCATATGGATCAGCTGGAGACTAGTCTCACTAAGGTTACCGAGCAGTTGCAAGATTTGACCACCGCTGTGGCCAGTATGGTTGTGCCCCACGCTGGGGGAGGCTCTGAGAATGAGAGGCGTGAGGAACCTCTGAACAGATTGAGTGATGATATCTCTATTTTTGATGATGACATGGCGGAGTATGCCGCGGGAAGGATAGCTGGGTCTCAGGCTGAATTGCAGAAACTCCGAGATCAGGTAGAGTCAGTTACCCACAAGATGAGGGGTAAGAATGAAGATTTGCTGGACTATGAGGCGATGACTTTTGAGGAGTAGCTGCCGGCTTAGTTCAAGATGCCTGACATAGCCAAGTTCAACGGGAACGGGGATCCGAGGGTCCATCTCCGACAATATATTTCTATGATGAGTTCAGTAGGTTTGTCGAAGTGTCAGGTTTAGAAGATGTTCGGGATGTCACTTGAAGGGGCACTCGTAGTATGGTACCATGGCCTGGAGAGGAAGGTCAAAGATGATTGGAGGGCATTAGCAGAGGCCTTTCTGAATCAGTATGTCACGGATTTGGAGATCGACTTGTCACTTCGCGACTTGGAGAATACCAAACAGAAGCCGGAGGAGAGCTTCAAGGATTATGTGGACCGCTGGAGAAGCCAGCTTTTGAAAATGCAGACTCGGCCCTCAGAGAAGGACCAGATCAAGATGATCATCAAGGGCACCAAGCCCTCTATTTATGGTAAGTTGAGGAGGATAACTTCTATGATCACTGATTTCCGACAGTTGAGGGAGACTGTCATGGACATTGAGGAGGAAGAAGCTGAGAACAGGAAGTTTTATGGCCTGAGCAGGAGGACTGTTGGAGGACCATCAGGTGCCAAACCCATTTCTGCTAAGGTACCCTCCGTCAGAAACCGGCGTTTTTCCAACCTAGGTAGGCCTTTGTCTAAGGTTCTTGAGAAGTTGACGAGACAATGACTCATAAACCCTTAGAATCAAAACCACGTCCACACCCTCCACCACCACACTTTAACCTGAACCTTTACTATCACTACCACCAGCAAAAAGGCCATGACACCGACAGCTATGCCCGCCTCAGACATGAAATCCAGGACCTCATAGACTCCCACAAAATACCTGACCCAGAAAAAGAGCAACCCAACACACACAGAAACCCCCTACCTAACTATCACTATGTCCCACCACCTACCTACATGATTAGCACAGGCCTACCTGAAAACCTCGTCCTCCAAACCTTTGACCGCCAAGCCTTTTGCCTGGGGATTTGGGATAGCAATAGTGAGGATGAAACAGAGCAGGAGAAGAATTTATGGCTGGACTTCTCAAGCAGTGATAAAGAGGATAGTGATACAGCAGAGAAAGGCAATGAGGTATTTACCGAAGGTAGAGAAGTGGCGGAGAACGGGGATAATGCTGAAGGAGATGTAGTGATGCGTCAGTTGAAGAAGACACGAGCACAGCTGAGCATTTGGGAGTTGTTGTGCGCATCGCAGGAGCACAGACGTGCCATGGTTGAGGCCTTGAGCAAGATAATAATATCGGAGGATGTCAACCCTACGATGTTTGTAGGATCGGTGCAGAAGGAAGATTCGTAGGTGATAACCTTTTTAAGGAGAAACTCCCGGCGGAGGGAAGGAATCATAATAGGTCATTATTCATAAGAGCTGAAGTGAGGGGTAAGAAAACATCTTGTGTAATGGTCGATGATGGCTCATCTATCAATGTGTTGTTGGGTTTCTATTAAGTCCCAAGGATCAAATCAAGCAATGAAACATATATGTGAATACTCATAAAAGCATGGCGGAATCATACTTACAATGATCGACTTTTGCGACGCGAGGAACATCAAAATCTTCAAGCTTTTCTTCTCCAAGGTTCTCGGCTTTGGGCTGATTTTTCTGCTCCAATTTTCGGCCATGGATGTCCTCCAAGCTCCAAGCTTTGTGTTGTCATTCCATGCACACAAGTCGGTTTCCCTATCACCTTCGTAAGACTCCGGAAGTGTGCTAGCACTTGTGAAATTTTGCAACAAAACTTCACATTTTCTTCCTTATTGCTTTCGGTATTTTGGCAAGAAATTGAGAGAGATTTGGCCCTTGGCCGTGAGAGGGAGAGAGTGTGAGAGAAGAAGTTGGTTTTGTGTATCTAATACACTTATTTGATTTTCCAAAAATCAAATAAAGATATACCAATTTTTGCTTTCAAAAAGTCAAGGCATTTATGCCAACAACCACATCCATCACTATTCACATCAAAAGAGACTAGACATCACATCACTCAAAGTGACAAGTGATTGGACGCTTGATGTGACTAGTGGTTTGACGCTTGATGTGACTTGCGGGCCGCACTTTAATTCACAATGCAAGTGCGCCCGCAAACACTCCCGGGCTCGGGTTCGCTAATTCCAAATTAACGATTTTTCCGTTGCGACGTAATTAAATAATTATGCCTAGCAAAATCACTATTCACATCGCTAACGAATTAATTCTAAATTAACTCGTTTGCCCGAATTAAAATACAATTTTAATTCCGCGTCGAAATCCAATTTCGTATAATATATCGAATATATTATTTTATCGATTAATTCCAAATTAATCGTTCTCTCTCTTTAAATAATATTTTATCCCAAAAAAATATCTCTGTAATTAATCCCAGATTAATTTTCTCTCTCTTATTAATTAATCTCATATTAATAAAGTGCGAGTCATACGTCATCGGTGAATCTTCGGGAAGCGGCCCTTGAGATCCCCGGATATGTTGGTAGTAAATCCGGTCGTTGGACTATCCGAACACGTACGTACCTAGTACTACGTTTTTACCGATTTACAAGACATGGTTGGCTTCTAGCAAAGAACTGTGCCTACCCAATGCTCCAGAAATATTCTTACTGGAATATGTGATCTATATCAGGCGTATTATACGTAGTATTGCATATTTCGATCCAGTATCGGATGTCATATGCAAGGCCTGGGGCTGGAAATGTGTCTGCCCGTACGAAGCACATATTAGATCTCTGGTAACTAGTCTCTATAATCGGATAAACATGACCTAGTCATAATATCCCGATAGCTACAGCAAATAAGAGAACCAGTTCCGTATTGTGGGACACAGAAACTGGGCGACGCATACTGTTTTAGGCTCGCGGCCTAGTTGGGAGTACGGAGTAGCCTGCGGGGGACTAAACCGGAGAATAATGGAGTCGCCACCCGGTGTGAACCGGGAAAATGAGATTTATGGCCACACTCACCCCTCGCAAGGAAAAACCTCAAATCGTTGGGTTCGGAATGGTCCATTACTTATGTCACTTGTAATGAAAGGATTTGTGCAATAATTTAGTCAAGCCTAAGTAACACTTATTTCCAAGAGTATTATGCTTCTAAGTTCATATGCACGAAAATAAAACTTACACCTAAATTTGCATACATCTTACATCTAAGTCTGCATGCGCGAAAGTGAATCAAAGTAGCGACAAACATACAACTTCATAAGCATATTGTATTCATGAAAGTGCAAACGCACAATAATCACACAAGCGCACATAAAAGCGAATCAAATAATGGCGAACATGTAATTTCATAAACATACCATACTTATACATGCGGAAACATAAACAATAGCCATTACATATTCATGCGTAAATAAGAGAGTCAACTAGGTACATAGTGCAAAAAAAGACAATTAAGGAGGCAATTAAGCATTAAAGTAAACATGCTATGATGTGATGCAAAGAAGATAACTAATATTGACACAAACACACACGTGGGCATTTTTCCAAGTGGTACGTGGAATTGTATCCCGAGTACAGATCATACTACCGTCCATTCGGAATCGGCTATGAAATTTATGTCCGGGTTTCCATCCTATATACCATGAGAAATAATGCCCAAATGCTAACATAACATGGGTACACAAATGATAATAGATCGAGCCAAGAGAAAGATAGATGATGTAATCAATAGATGAAAGACGCGGCAAATATCATGGTAAAGGTAGCCTTTTAGGCTTTTCTTCCCCAAAATGGAGAACCTTTTAGTCCAACATAACAAGCCCATGCGCTTTTCATTACAATGCGTACAAAGATAAAGATAACTATATGGAACTTCATAATGCATGCGTAAATAAAGTAAGGATCTGCAAAAGGATAAATGGCATAAAAAAAGAAGCGCGGCAAGACATCGTGGTAAAGGCTTTTAACCCCTTGACATAGAGGACCTTTAATCCAACTTATCAAGCCCATGCACAAATAACATAATGCATATACAAAGTAAAGACCACAGTATCGAACTTCATATATCCGATTGAACATATCTCACATTCAATCGAATACACATTATCCGGCGCGGTAAAGCATCGTGGTAAAGGCTTTTAACCCCTTGACTTAGAGGACCTTTAATCCCACTTACTAAGCCCATGCGCAAACAACCCAATACATATATAAAAAGTAAAGACAATGATATCGAACTTTCTTGTATCCGATTGAACATATCTCACATCCAATTGAATATATATTATCCGACGCGGCAAAGCATCGTGGTAAAGGATTTTAACCTCTCAAAATAAAGGACCTTTAATCGCACTTACTAAGCCCATACGCTAATAACACAATGCATATAAGAAATAAAGACAACAATATCAGACTTCGTATACCCGATTGAACATATCTTATTCAACCGAATATACATCATCTGGCGCGGCAAAGTATCATGGTAAAGGATTTTAACCTCTCAAAATAGAGGACCTTTAATAGCACTTACTAAGCCCATGCGCTTTATCTCATCATTACATAAACAAATAACATGCGGAAATCAAGTAGCGAATAATAAACAAATCAAAACAACATAAAATGAAATATGCGCTGTTTACTCAAGTGGTACATGGAGTTGTATCCCGAGTACAGATCATACTACCGTCCATTCGGAATCGGCTATAAAATTTATGTCCGGGTTTCCATCCTATATACCACGAGAGGCGACACATTTTTCATTTTATTCTAGGGCCACAACATACATCATTTTACAATTCATGCATTTTCTATCTATTCAAGGGCCGCAACATGTTTCACTCCACAATAATCATGCAAACGAAACTCAATAAATAATAAAAATACAACTGAAAACGGATGTGAAAAAATACCCTCAGGTCTAACCTTTTTTCCACTCTCGGACTCGCGTTCCACTGTGATCGGAAGGGTGAAAGCTCCGTAACTTTTCTGGTTCACTGGTTTCCATTTTTCCTCGCTATTTCGCTGCTCAAGCTATTGTTTTGATTCCGTTTCGCTGCTATTTTGCTGCTGTATTTTGGCCACTATTTTTTGTGTTTAGGCTACTATTTTCTGTGGTTTTAGGCTACTATTTTCTGTGGTTTTAGGCTACTATTTTTACGGTTGAAGGGCTGCTGTTTTTTTGGTTAAAAGGCTACTGTTTTTCCGTTTTTTACTCACTATTTTGGGGATTTAGGGGCTGCAGTTCACTGGCAATGGAGGGGGTTATTCTCGGCAGTGAAAGGAGCAAGGCAGTGGGCTGTTTGGGCGAGCAGTGGAGGGCAGTGCAGTGGGCTGTTTGGATAGATTTTGAGGGTGATTTTGGGGCTTTTTGTGAGGCAATTCAAGGTCTGTTTTAGAGTGAGTTTGGGGCTGTGTGGAGGGTTAAATGTGTGAGTTTGAGGATGGTGAAGGAGGGCTGTTGAAGGGTTTATTTAGTGAATGGCAGGGTAATGCATGAATGAGGGGGGGCAGTGGCTGTTGAAGGTGGTTAGGCGTGATGGTCTAGGCGATGGATTACATGACTTTAGTGTGGGTATGGTTGCTAAGGGCGTGTGTTCAGGTGCTATGGGGAGAGGCGAAAGGGGCATATAGTTGCTAAGGGCGTGAAGCAAAATGGGGCAATGTGTGTTGATAGTTGCGTAGGGCAGGTGGCTGTTATGGGCAGTATGCATGAAGGAAGAGGCTGGTGTGTGTGGTTACGTAGGGCAGGTGGCTTGTTGTTACGTGGTTAATGAGGGTTTTTTGGTCTGTGGCTCGCGTGAAAGCCTTAGTGAAGGGCTGATGAATTGTTGGTGTGATCTGTTGATGCCGTGAGTCAAAGAGAGGGTGTGATGAAGAGTGAGGAGAGCTGCACGAGAGCTTAGGGTTTTTGTTTTTTGTTTTTTTTCTTTGTTCTGGTTTGTGGCCGTGAATGAGCTAGGAGCAAGGGTTGAAGCTTGTGTTATTTTTATAGTTACAAGCTAGGGTTTGCATGGATTTGAATAGGAAGGAGACCAATTAGTGTCACACAAGGAAAATCAATTATTTGGTTGGAGACATGTCTTGACTAGATTTGGAAGTTAGTATATTTAATTTGTATTGTTTAGGCATGATATTTGTTAAGTTAGGAATATAATATTTTTAATTAGGAATATAATTTGTTGATTGATTTCAATTAGGCCTGATTTTATTTAATATTTTATTTAATTTGGTATATGATTTAATTAATTTGGTTGTATTTTAAGGGCCTTGGGCGTGTGGGCCAAGGTAGTGGGCGTGTGGATTGGCTTTGGTGGTGGGCTTGGGCCATGGTTAAATGGTTTGCAGTGTTTTTAGGCTATAGGTGCTTTAAAACGGAGGTCCAACGAGTGAGCCTGGAGATAAACAAGCGAATAAAAATCTAACGAAATATCGATTCCCTTCAGACGACCGTTTCCCGCAACTTCCTCGACTTAAAAGGTAGTGTCTCCAAATGAGACTCATCATAGGGACTCACATGTAAAAATACAGTGCCTACAGTCGCTCCCACTTTGATGGGACTTGTGCAGTGTGTGACTTTGAACAATCCTATCAAAGTTGTGTAATGCATTTCTACTTATCTGGCTCACCAGCTGTTGCTTAACTTACTTGTTATCCTGAGATGCTTTGACCTATGGGCTTTATTCCCGAACTGCGTTGAGAGAGAGCTTTATTCTCCTGGGCTTTATTCCCGAGCTGTTTTGCAAGTGGTCTTTATTCCTCTAGGCTTTGCTCCTGAACCGTGTAAAGATAAAGCTTTATTCCCCTAGGCCTTGTTCCCGAGCTGTATTGAAGGTGGGCTTTATTCCTCTAGGATTTTTTCCAAATTGTATCAAGATATGGCTTTATTCCTCTAGGCTTTATTCCTGAGCTGTGTTAAGATAGAGCTTTATTCCCCTAGGCCTTGTTCCCAAACTGTGTTAAGATAGAACTTTATTCCCATGGGCCTTGTTCCCGAACTGGTTTGAAAGTGGGCTTTATTCCTTTGGGTTGTATTCCCGAACTGTGTTGAGAGATGGTTTTATTCCCCTGGGCTGTATTCCCAAACTGTGCTGAGATAGAGCTTTATTCTCCTGGGCTGTATTCCCGAACTGTGCTGAGAGAGATCTTTATTCCTCTGGGCTGTATTCCCGAACTGTGCTGAGAGAGAGTTTATTCCACTGGACTGTATTCCCGAACTATGCTGAGAGAAAGCTTTATTCTCATGGGCTGTATTCTCGAACTGTGCTGAGAGAGAGCTTTATTACTCTAGGTTGTATTCCCGAATTGTGCTGAAAGAGAGCTTTATTCTCTTGGGCTGTTTTCCCGAACTGTGCTGAATATGGGCTTTATCCCCGATCTGAGCTGACTGTGGGCTTTGTTCCTGAGTTGTACTGAATGTGGGCTTTATTCCATGATCTGAGCTGACTGTGGGCTTTGTTCCCGAACTGTACTGAATGTGAGCTTTATTCCCTGATCGGAGCAGACTGTGGGCTTTGTTCCTGAACTGTACTGAATGTGGGCTTTATTCCCTTATCTGAGCAGACTGTGGGCTTTGTTCCCGAACTGATGTGGGCCTCGCCCCAAAACTGATACTGATGTGGGCCTTGCCCCCAGAGTGCCATACCCGGCAAGACTGATGTTGATACTAATGTGGGTCTCGCCCCCAGAGTGCCATACCCAAAACTCAAACTCAAATGGGCCTCAACCCTGGGATTATTACTCAAATCCGATACTGTGCTTTTTACCGTTTCTGATTAGCTTGTTCTTTGCCGCTTTCTTTTTTCTTCTTCAAAACCTGTGAACACAAAACAAAACAAACACAAAAAGATGCAAAATGTGTTACGTGTATGCATGCATGAATGTTCCTATCCCGTCGGGTTAGGTCTTCTGCCAATTCTCTTGGTGACTGCTCAGTCTTCTTTTCCTCAGGCAAGCCACTGCTTCAATCTGTCTACGTTGATCGGCTCGGTGAACTAATTCTCTTCCAAGTCTGATATTTTCACTACCCCCATTTCCCAATTTCTGAATGGCTATCTTATCTTTTCTGCTTGCTTATTCCGAGGATTCCCCGTGTTCTAAACATCACTGAATTTCATAGTACCCAGGTTGAATGTTTTTCTCAAATATACTCATATTGCAGAAGAGATTTAGCGAAATGAACGTCTTTATGATCATTTAAGAAAATGGTTCGAACATGTAGACTAAATCAATGTCTATATTAAAAATACAGGATCAAATATACTAGGAGGAATGACTTCATCATTCGCAACATTGCTTTCTTCCTTGACCTATGGTTCCTTACTACTGTTATCTTTTATCTCAAGAAGCCTGGTGGTTGAGAGTTTGGAGGACAAAGGTTTCGGGTAGGCCGGAGTTGATCATGTAGGTGGAATGGAGTGGTAATTAGGCAAGGGATTTTTGTATGTGTTAGGTTGTTCTTTTTCTGGATTGGGTATTTTATGGGAGTCAATGAGGTTTTGGACCTCATGCCTAAGGCGGGTACAGTTATCAGTGTCATGGCCTTTTTCTTGATGGAAGTAACAATACTGGTTTAGGTTGAGGTACGGTGGTACAGGGTTCGAAAATGGCCTAGGTTCCAAAGGTTTTAGAAGTCCTTATATTTTCAGTTTCTCAAACACCTTTGACAAAGGTCTGCCAAGATTGGAGAATCGCCTGTTCTTGACGGTAGCGACCTCGGCAGTATCGGGCTTGGTCTCAGAAGGCCCCCCAAAATTCCTTCTATTCTGGCCATAAAACTTCCGATTCTCGGCTTCCTCTTCTTCAATGTCCATGACAGTTTCCCGCAACTTTCAGAAATCAGTAATCATGGAGGTCATCCTCCTCAACTTCCCATAGATAGAGGGCTTAGTACCCTTGATAATCATCTTTATTTGGTCCTTCTTCGAGGGCCTTGTCTGCATCTTTAGTAGCTGGCTTCTCCAGCGATCCACATACTCCTTGAAGCTTTCCTCTGGCTTCTGCTTAGTGTTCTCTAAATCACGGAGTGACAAATCAATTTCCAAATCTGTAACATATTGCTTCAGAAAAGCATTAGCTAGTTCCCTCCAATCTTCTTTAACCTTCTTCTCAAGGTTGTGATACCAAACCACAGGTGCCCCCTCGAGTGATACCCCAAACATCTTATGCACTTGACGCTTGGATAAACCCACTGAACTCATAACTGAAACATACTGACGGAGATGGACCCTCGGATACCCCTTCCCGTTGAACTTAGCCATATCCAACATCTTGAACTGAGCTGGCAACTGTTCTTCGAAGGTAATTGCCTCATAATCTAACAACTCTTCATGTTTACCCCTCATTTTGCGGGTAACTGTTTCAACATGATCCCGAAGCTTCTGAAATTCTACCTGAGACCCAATCACTCTGCCTGTTGCATATTCTGCCATGTCATCATCAAAAGCGGGGATATCATCCCCCAACCCATTCGCAGGCTCCTCGCACCTCACATTCTCAAAACTCCCCCCAGCACGGGGTACAACCATACCAGCCACAGCAGTAGTCAACGCTTGCAACTGTTCAGTAATTTTGGCGAGACCGTTTTCCAACTGTTCTATCTGGGATACCTCGTTATCGGATGTACTCATATCTGTTACCGGTCTTTTAGTGAGTCTTCCCTCTGTCCTAACCCAACGGGAATCTATGATGTCTTTTTGAGACATAAAGGGTGTTAACAAGATATATGTATCCATGAGATGAATGAGATGCATGCGATACAAGGAATATATCAACTTATTAAAATTTTCACACAAATCGGCCCATCATCATTTTAGAAGCTTTTGGGCTAACTGTCATATGAGTGAACTCATCCCAGTTTAAATGGCCCAACAAGTTCACATCTCATGGCAAGAAGTCCAACCGTATCCAAATGATAATGTTCCTAAGCACAAACATATAATGGCCCATTAGCGTTTTGGAAGCTTTTGGCCCGATCACCATAAGATACGTTCTTATCCCAGTTTAAATGGCCCAACAAGCCCATATCCCATGATAAAAGGTCCGAATGGATCCAAACGACAATGTTCCCAAACACGAGCATAAAAAAATAATTTCTACAGAGTGGCCCATCAACATTTCAGAAGCTTTTGGCCCAATTGTCATAGGATACGAACTCGTCCCAGTTTAAATGGCCCAACAAGTTCGCATTTATGACAAGAAGTCCAACTGCATCCAAATGAGGATGGTCCACAAGCACAAGGAAATAGTTGCTATAGGCCATACAACCTCGGTCTACGTGTGGGTTTGCGGGAGTGTAGACAAAGACTCTCGCTGGCAAAGGATTGCCACAACTAGATCTCTCCACTCAAGGGTTCGAGCAACCAAGTGAGCGCACCTTTTTTATACCTTACAGTACGTGCCAATGAGTTATGGTGTGTGAGTGACTGTCAGATGGATTTCCCATTGTAGATTCCCCATAGGGAGGGTGGAGCGAGGCTCTCTTAAGTACACTAACCTCTTAGGCTCTTATCGTTTGGTGACAGGAATAAACAACGGGTCCTCCAAATTAGTCCAACACGATAGGCTACAAGTAAATGATTATCTAGGTGCCTTCACAGCTTTTCCTTATAGAAAGGTAGTGAATGAAGGAAGACACCAAACCATTACCCAGCCAAAACAATATAGCTTTGATTAAACCCCTTTTAACCCACAGTAGACACGGTTAATTAAAGCAAAAATCATAATATTACAAGACATTATTTAGGGGCCGATTCTCTTTCCCCAGTGGAGTCGCCAAACTGTGGGACA